>JAODAL010007528.1:0-124516 GCA_025379985.1 Phyllomedusa bahiana | reverse complement strand
TTTTTTTTTTATAGGCCTCAGACTTTAACATCCCCTATGAAGCAGCTGGAGGGAAGCAGCTGTTGGACTGTCAAGGTGACATACTACGTGCCGTCGTGCCTAATGCCATTTGCAGCCACTAGAGTATCTGTAAGAAAAATATGGATGTCAGGGATGAATTGAGCAATTCAACTTAGGCCTCATATCTAAAGCCATCGTCACTTGTCAAATTAAATTTGACTGTGCAAACATCTCCAGTGTAAAATGGCTGTAAAACCTGGACCCAATCAAAGGGATAAGATCCATTTAGTGGGAGCTGTATCTCTATATTCCTATATCATAGTAAGAAATGCTGCACTGACATGTCAACAAGGGTTGTCAGATTTGTAGTCACAGCTAGTGTCAAACTAAAGAACCTGGGGTCCACCAGTGGAGCTGATTCTTGGGGCCCACCAGTGGAGCTGATTCTTGGGGCCCACCAGTGGAGCTGATTCTTAGGGACCCACCAGTGGAGCTGATTCTTAGGGACCCACCAGTGGAGCTCATTCTTGGGACCCACCAGTGGAGCTCATTCTCGGGGTCCACCAGTGGAGCTCATTCTTGGGGCCCACCAGTGGAGCTCATTCTTGGGGCCCACCAGTGGAGCTCATTCTTGGGGCCCACCAGTGGAGCTCATTCTTGGGGCCCACCAGTGGAGCTCAGTCTTGGGGCCCACCAGTGGAGCTCATTCTTGGGGCCCACCAGTGGAGCTAACTCTTCAGGGCCCAAAGTGAAGTTGATTCTTTGGGCCCAACCAATCAAGTTAATTCTTAGGGCCTTAGGGATTCTTGGGATCCATAAGAGAAGTTACATTTTTTTGACCCAACCAATGGAGTTACTTTTTGAAGCCCACCAGCGGACCTGATTCCTTGGGCCCACCAGTGGAGTTTATTCTTGGGGAGCCACCAGTGGAGTTGAATCTAGGGGCCCACTAATGGCACTGATTCTTAGAGTTGATTGGAGTTGAGTGGAGTTGATTCTTGGGGCCCACCAGAGGAGCTGATTCCTTGAGCCCACCAGTGGAGCTGATTCTTTAGGCCCACCAGTGGAGCTGATTCTTTAAGCCCACCAGTGGAGCTGATTCTTGGGGCCCACCAGTGGAGTTGATTCTTGGGGCCCACCAGTGGAGTGGATTCTTGGGGCCCACCAGTGGAGTGGATTCTTGGGGCCCACCAGTGGAGTTGATTCTTGGGGCCCACCAGTGGAGTTGATTCTTGGGGCCCACCAGTGGAGTTGATTCCTTGGGATCCATCAGAAGACCACTAAGGGTTTCCCCAGCTCCTCTGTGGTCCAATATTGAGAAGCACAATTATGGCAGCTCACCACTTCAAGTGTTGTTGTAAGACTGCATGAAAGACCACTCTGTTTATTGTTATTGGACCAAGAAAATATCTTGAATCTAGCAATCTTGCTCACAAGGCATACTGTACATAAAAACATCCATTTATTAGGTAACGCTATAAAAACTTGACATAATGTCAGCGGACGCGTTTCGTACTAATTGTTCTTAGTCATAGGGTGACTGTCATAGTGTATTACACTGCACTGTATATTGTATTGTAGTGTATTACATATACATTATAAATATTTTATAATGTGATGCAATGCACTATGCCAGTCACGCTATGAACATTTAGTTCGAAATGCGCATGAGATTTGGTCTCTGTTAACATTGTCATGTTTTTATGGATTTACATAATAAATGGATTTTTTAAATATGCCTTGTGGGCAAGAATGCTGGATTAAGGCTATTTTGATTCCCATGTGGGCAAGTCTGAGCCTGGTTTGAGCCCCTATACCTTGAGGCCTACAAACCCACCCGCTTGAAGGGAGACATAGAATTCAAGTCTAACCTGAGCTTCATTGTCTGTTTTCAGCTGAATTCAATGCACCCTCACTGTATTCTGATTAAAGTTCTTAACCACATTATAAGACTATTGCAATCTCAGATTTTCTATCACTCGTACCCACTTATGCTATTACATAGTATTTGAATAATATTATCTGAGTTTGGGTGCCCCGGGCAGATTTGATGGTGGTTAGACTCATTAGCATTCTGATGAGCCTCTGATACGTGACCTCTGACAACAGGCTAGGTAAAATACATTATAGCCCCCTGAAGACATTAGTTCCTCTATGTTAAATTTAAAACAGTCTGCTCGCTGAAATAAGGTATTATCCGCACAGCCAAAAATGGAGCGTGAGCCGAGTTTTAAACATATAATAATTTAGCCTTGGACTGTACAACCACAAATGAACAATGCAAATAGTCAGTGGATAGATCTACAAACAAGAGGTCCGAATCACATATACAGTGTTGGACTGGGGTTTCTAAGGCCCAAAGGTGGAGTTTATTTTAGGGGCCAATTTAAAAGAAAGTCAATGACGGTTCTGCTTCCTTTTACTTGCCTCTTGCTTTTTGTCCTAAATTTCTATGCTTTTTTGCCCCCTTTAAAGGATTATAGGCATTTAAAAGGGACAACTCCGGGGTCTGCCATGTCAGGGGAACCCACCGCGGGGGATTTCCCTGTTCCCCAGTGGGCCAGTCCGAGCCTACACGTATACAATAGCTGGTTTAAAAAAAACTAAATGATGTTAATCCTTTAATAACACAGCTATTTTCAGATTTTTTCATTTTCCCAGTTTTTTTTTGCGTTTTTCCCCCAAATAGTCCTAATTTTTTTTTAAATCTACAGACCGTTTTTTTTTTCTTTTTATGCTCCCTTTGCCCTGTCCCAAAATAATGAAAGGGGAAGCCCCCACAATAATCTCTATGGGATGGAACATGAAGAAAAAATGCAAATTGGGGCCCTTTTTTTGGGTTTGTATGGAGTTCATGTTCAGTATAAATGTGTTACTTGTTTTCTCCCGGCCCGGTATAATTTCAGTGATACCAAATTTGTAGCTTTTTTGTTATGTTTTAGTGTTTAAAAAATAAAACTTTTATTTTTTTAAATTTGCCCTGCAGTGTCATGTACTGTGACCAATATTTTTTGGGGGGCTTTTTTAAAATTTTTTAGGGTTTGGGGGAAGGGGAGGGTAATTGTTTGTGGATAAGGGTACAGTTTTTTTTGGGGGCCCCAAATTTTGGGGGTTTAATGTACATTTTTTTTTTCCTTTTTTCCCCAATTTTTGAGGACGCAAAACTAAATTTGAAATTACAGGATTTTTTTTTTCCCTTTAAACGGGTTTTTAACAATACACCCAAAAAAATTTAAAATTTTAATAGAGGAAATTGCAGCGGAAACCAAAAATATGTTAATTTTTTTTTTGTGAAATGGCAAAAGAGGATGTTTTGAATTTCTTAGATTTTTTTTGTTTTTTTAACTTTTTTTTATATAAACATTTAGTCCCCATAAGGGACTTCAACATGCAATCACCTGATCACTTGTACTATATACAGCAGTATAATGTACTGCAAGATATAGTGATTCCATTCATCTCCTATTATACTCCATGGTTGTGTTAACCACTAGTAGCGGTTCCCAAGTGTATTAAAAAGAAAAGCACCTCCCCACATATGGAGCGTTATCAACAGGTGAAGCAGGTAGTAATAGGAACACCATCTTGGTATACCCTTTTACATTATCTAAATTAGAAGGGTGTACAAGTGATCATACCCACTAGTGGTAAAAATACCCAAAGGGGGAACTATAAGTAAAAAAAACAGACCCCAAGGGCCTTTGCTCACAGCTAAAGGGTGGACTAAAAACTAAAACCCAGTAAAGAGGAAAACACGGGCCCCCTATGCAAATTTGGGGAAAAAGTTTAAACAGGTGCGTGATGCAAAGCTTTTAGTTCCACATCCCACCGCTAGGAGAACAATAAGACTCCCACTTTAAAATTAAATCCCTGTTCACACAGTATGCAAAAAAAGCCCCCCATGTATTAAAAACTGGGGCCCTTTTTGGGCAAAATGAACAGGTATCAATTTAATGCGCAGTCTGGTTTTTCCCCCTTTGTGGTGGGGTAGGGGTTGTGTATGGGTTTCTGAATCAGCTGCACCTGTTTATTTTTCCCCAAAAGGTAGCATGGGGGGCCAGTGTTCCCTCTTTAGGGGTTTTCGTTTCAGTAAAAGCCTTTGAGCTGTGATTTTTTTAATGGCCTTGTATCTGTTTTTTTTTGGAAAAATTTAAATTCCCCATTTTTTCTGTGTTTGAATTATAAGTATACATGAAAAATTATTAAAAAATTATTAAATATTAATATTAAAAGTTCAAAACACCCCATTTTGCCATTTAATATAAAAAATAAATAGTTGCACATAATTGGTATCACCATGTCCCTAAAAGTCGGATCTATTAAAATATAACCTAAATTATCCCATACGCTGAACACCATATAAGGAAAAAAAATTCCAAACGCCACCTGCAGAGTACAGATAACATGTCATTTATACCGAAAAGTCAACTCAATAAAGACAAAAATGATGGAGTTACTTTTTTTTTTTCACAATCCACATCACATGGTATGGTCAATGGCAACTTTAAAAAGTATATCATATCCCACCCAAAAAAAAACCTCATTCGACTATGTAGATGACAAAAAAAAAAGCTATGGTAGACAGGGAGGAAAGAACGAACACAGAAGAAAAAAAAAGCTAGGTCATTAAGAGGTTAAACTTTTTGGGTATCAGAAGAATGAATTCACCATATTATTGAGTGTGAAGGAGGTTAAAAATAAGCAAAAAACTTGTTTATATATACAGGCAGTCCTCGGGTTACGAACGGGATAAGGACTATAGGTTTGTTCTTAAGCTGAACTTGTATGTAAGTCAGAACAAGTATATTTATAAAACTTTTTTTTTTGTGTCGAATAGTGCAGGGAAGGGTTTTTACATTTTTTTCGCTGTCTGTGCCCCTATTAAGAAGATTTAACCTCATTTACACCTGGTGTGCTGCTGTGGCATGCTGGAATTATCGTTCACACTGCTACTACTGACTGTGTGAACATGGAACTACAAGTGCCAGCATTCCCAATAAGTCTCCGTTTTGAAACTAGGGACAGATGTAGTAGGTCGGAACGGTTGATAAGTGGGGGTCCACCTGTACATTATATTTATATATATATATATATATATATATATATATATATATATATAATGGTTTTTTTTTCCCCACT
Source organism: Phyllomedusa bahiana (assembly GCA_025379985.1). Taxonomy (NCBI): domain Eukaryota; kingdom Metazoa; phylum Chordata; class Amphibia; order Anura; family Hylidae; genus Phyllomedusa; species Phyllomedusa bahiana. Next base: position 119,377 of record JAODAL010007528.1, on the reverse strand, counting down.
GAAGTGGCTGTATTAGTATTGTTATTGCCAACACTCTTTGTGTTACACATTATGTATGTATGCATGCATGCATGTATGTTTATATATATATATGATATATTATAATATATATATATATATGTGTGTACCACAAAGAGTACTATTAAAAGCACAGTAATTATATGCCCCTCAAAAAAGCACCAAAAGTTACTATTTCTCCTGCGTAAAACAGGATCTAATACAGCCACTTCAATGATAAAAGTTTAAAAGCTATGGCTGCTGAAAAGTGGTGAGGCTAAAAGGAAATAATTGAGTTGGTCCTTAAGGTTTAATATTCTACTTCGCCATTTCTGAATTATTTTGGTCTCCTAGATGAGTAGTGGATTCTGAATGCCAACTACTAATGGCAGCCATGTCAGTGCCCATAGGGGAGATAACACGGCTTCCCACAGTCTTCAGGCACATAAATCAGCATTGCAAATAAATGTAAATGGCGGCAATAAAGCACAAGTCCTGTGGGCACTGAAATAGCGTCCATTACAAGTTGTCTCCCAATAAGGTCCATAGTAGGTCACGTTTGGGATCACCTCCCCCCCCACCTCCCCATATGTCTGCTCTACTACCAGTACTCAATACTTGCTCAGGTAGCCAGCTCATAGTCCCCAAGACACACTTGTGGTGACACGATTACATTTCAATCCTTTGAACTTCAATGCAAACGTTTAAGGTCATCGGGATTATTCAAGTGGAACCGTGCAGCCATAGCTGGGTCTTTATTCTGGAGAATAACTTGGATTTAGCTGATGCTGACGTTGACATGTCACTTGAAATTTTTATGAAACCAATGATCCTAAGAAAATCATTTCAATAGATCTTAATTAATGGCTTTACTGCTTCAATGCAGACCTATAACTTTCCACTTAAGAAGGAGCCTTTTCCAGTGAAGCACAAAATTTTCCAGCCCTAAAGTCAGACAATAGCCACTTGGCGGTTACATAATAGAAAATAGAGGCTTCTGTATAAGAATGTGAAGTTCCAAAGTGAATTTGTGGCTGTAATAGAATTCCATATATAAAGTTCAGGGATTGCTGAACAATGGCGGCAGCTCATCATGTTCTGTGGGGTCCACGGAGGGTCCGGCTTCAGTGGTAACAACCAAAGACTGTAATTAGAGTATAATACATCTGACTTTTCACTGCTTCTCCTCTTCTTCACCTCTGCCAAGCTTCTACTCATGAGACCCAATCTTCTGAAAGGCAGTCCTTATTATATACTGTATAGGTTATGACTAATCCAGTTGCATATGAAAGGGGGGTCAGGAAAATGAATTGATAAAAAAAAGTTTCCAAAACTGGGTTTTAAAGTTACTTTTTATACAGCAAAAAAAAAAAAATTAAAAATAGTGACTCCTGACAAATGTGCAAGACCTAGTTGACCTCCAAAACTGTAACAAGTAGACAAACCTGGCTTAAAGCTTTAACTGAAAGGGCTGTTCTCACCATGCTGTTTTACAGAGCCTGCTTCACAGCCAGCTTCAGGCTCCCACTTCCTGTTCAGGCTGTGGGAGGTTCTACAACAATGATTGGCATTTCAGCTCTGCTATTTCTAGCTAAGCCTGTTAGAGGGACATTAGTGATGGAGGAGTTTTGACAGCAGGGCACGTGGCTACAGAGCGCTAAAGGGTTAAAGTTTGTCAGTATGCAACATAAACAAACTTCTGTGCTGCTGATAAGAAACAGCAGGAAGTGACCTCACCATCCCAGCCAGGGCTGCTAGAACAGAGACGTTGTTGGTAACCTAGGGAAACTTGTACACACAAGCAGGAAAAATAACGAAACTTATTCTCTTAACTTGAAAGGAAGGCAAAAATCAGAACAGCATTGTATATTTGGTAATAACCTTTATTTACCTTTGCCTATATGTTAAAAGCTAACTTGGTGGGTGTAGCGCGGGAGGGGTGCACCGCCCGTCCGAAACTGTTTGACCTTATTCCCCTTTAGGACGGTCACGGCAAAGGCTGCGGCATCTAAATAAATGAGAAACGTTGCCGAGCACTGATCCTCACTGCGATCGGCGCACCCGCAGCTAAATCGCAGGATCCCAGTTGCTTAACTTGGCCGCTGGAAGCCTTGTGAAGGCTTCCGTCGCTGCCATGTTTTTAGTTTTGCTACATCCGGCCAAAGGCAGAAAATGGGGAAACTGCCATCTTTCTACACCCTAATGCGTTGTATTACAGTGTATTAGGCTGTATAAATGATCGCGCCCCCTAGTGGTGAAGCACTCCAGGGGGACTCAACGTTAATGTGAAAAAAAAAAGTTTTAAAGTGTAGAAAAAAAACCAAAAACCATTAAGGGGCTGTTCACACGGCACAGTGCAAATACCGGTCAGAAAGCCGGGCCATGCACATGGTTTGCAGAGAAAACCCCTCCCCCCTCGCATCGAGAGTGTTATACATTTTCCAACCGAACCGGGGGAAGGACATGAAACATGTTCAATGTGTTGATCTGAAAAAACCGCACCAGCGAGAAGAAAACCCGTGCAGGTGGGACCACTGGCCGGGTTTTCCATTAAGGTCCATTTTAAAAGTTGTCACCCGGGTTACAGACGGTTTTCAAAACTGAAAACCATCTGAAAAACCGGGTGAAAATCCATGCAGTGGGGACAAGCCCTAAAAAGTTCAAATCACCCCACTTTCGCCATTTTACAAATACAAAAAATAGAATAATAATAAAGTTACACATATTTGGTATCGGCGCGTCCGAAAAAGTCTGATCTATTACAATATAACATTCATTTATTCCTGCAGGATGAAACAATAGATGAAAAAAATCCAAACGCCAAAATTGCGTTTTTTCCGGTCATTTCAACATCCATAAAAAATGGAATAAATGTATTCAAAAAATTCACATGTATTCCAAAATTGGGTAGCAATAAAAAGTACACTTCAGCCCGCAAAAAATGCCGCCTCACTCAGGTCCGTAGGTGTTAGTACAAAAAATGTATTGGTCGCAGAAAATGGCGGCGCAAATTTCAAAAATAGAAAATTTTTGGAATTTTTTTGCGGGACCAAAGCATGACAGAAACCGTACATGTTTGGTATTGCCGGATTTATATCAACCTGTAGAATACAGAGAACACATCATTTATACCGAAGATTGAACGCCGCAAAAACACCCACAAAAATGTGACAAGTACGTTTTTTTCACATTTGGCCACAGTTAAATTTTTTACAGTTTCCCAGTATATTCTATGGTAATATGAATAACATCATTAGAAAGCACATCTTGTCCCACAAAATAAAAGCCCTCATTTGTCTGTGTAGTTATAGCTTTGGGAAGGTGGGGAGGGAAAAATGAATGTGAAAAAAAAATTAGGCCTTGGCATTAAGGGATTAACGGGGTTGTCTCACTACAATTATTAGTCCTGTTTTCTTGGTTTCATTTTGAATTCAGGGCATATTTACTGGCTTCTACTAGGCTGCAGTAGAAGCCAGGTCTGTAGCTATAGCAACCAGTGCTGGGAGCCTATCAGGAGGAGATCAAACAGGTCTGTAAGCTATAGCGACCTGAGGACGCTGAGCAGCCCATACAAGAGGAGGATATTTGGAATAGGTAGGACACTGTCAATGGACACATATTCCAAAGTGACTTGTTTTTGCAAGATCTTTAACATAAAAAGCAGCAATCCTTGTAGTGAGACAACCCCTTTAAGGAGACATGAAAAATTGGCGAAAGAAACTAAATTTGCACCAAAAAAACATTGGAATTCAGAGATGAAAAGAGAGGTTTTATCGATTGAAGGCTGAGGAGGTAGGACGTATGTCACTACAGGTATGAAGGACTTAACAACTCCGACAGCCTCCAGTGCTGCACAGTAGAGAATTATTGCTAGTTTAAGGATGGAGTTAGATTTCTATTTTTTGTCCAAAATAAATTTTAAACTAATACAACAAATGCCCCCAAACACACTAGGGGAAAATCGAGATGTTTATTAAACAAAAGGGGGTTTGGTGTTTTTCCCCAATCAATGAAAACGCCGCCCCAAGCCATTGCCATTGTTGGGATCTTTTTCTTTGATTGTGAGAAACAGACAATACACCCAGCTAAGTTTCATCTGGCTATGCCTTGGAAAAAAAATGGCCAAAAAACCCGATTTTGTGGCCCAGACAGCCTCTTGGGTTTATGGATATCCCCCACTCTGTCAAGTTATAGGAGGTTGGGGGGTTTCCCCCTCTGCTGTTTTTACAGTCAGTTCAGGCTCCCACTTCCTGTTCGTCAATTTTTTAAAATCTCTTTTTTAGCATGGGATGAGCGCAGAAAGAGATGGTTGGTAACATAGGGAAGTTTGTGTGTACAAACAGGAGAGCTGTAAAAGGAAACAAAATCAGAACAGCAATGTATTTGGTAATAATCTTTAGTTTAAGGCGACAAGAAATTTTGGGAGCAAAAGAGGGACGCGCACCGCTCACAAAAAATTGCACAGACCACACTCTCTTTATATCAACCCACATCCATTCACAAAAGGTTGCGTCTGCTACAATCATCTACTGTTACGGTTCTGGAAGAAAGCTAATCCATGGGTTTGGCATCACCCAGCTTTCTTGGATATTTGTAAGTCTATTAAACATCCAAGAGAGCTGAGAGAGGCTGCCAAACTGCCCTAACCTAAACCATTACACTACAACCAATATTTCCACCATACAGTGACCATATAGTGGTAGATAACAGTGTATACAGGCTCTGCAAACTGTATATTAACTCCATACAGTCACCATATAGAGGTGGATACCAGAGTACACAGGCTCTGCAGACTGTATATTACCACCATACAGTGACCATATAGTGGTAGATACCAGTGTACACAGGCTCTGCAGACTGTCTATTACCTTCATACAGTGACCATATAGTGGTAGGCACCAGTGTACACAGGTTCTGCAGACAGTATATTACCTCCATACAGTGACCATATAGAGGTAGATGCCAGTGTACACAGGCTCTTCAGACTGTATATTACTAACATACAGTGACCATATAATGGTAGATATCAGTGTACACAGGCATAGCAGGCTGTATATTACCTCCATACAATGGCCATATAGTGGTAGAAACCAGTGTACACAGGCTCTGCAGACTGTATATTACCTCCATATAGTGACCATAAAGTGGTAGATACCAGTGTACACAGGCTCTGCAACACATAACTGATTACAGTGCAGTTACATTTAAGAACTCACAGATGATGTATTTTCTGATCAGAGTCGTTCACTTTCCTTATTCTTCTCCATCCTGCCCAGACTATCATGACATCTTCTCCTGGCCACAACTCATTACTGCAGAATTTACCACACAAATATTTTAGAATCCTCATTTTTACAACGCCTATATACCTACCTACTGGGGGTTCATACCTACCTACATACTGGGGGTTTTATATGCCCATAATGGGAATCTAGAAAAGCTCAGTGATCCGCTTTCCCATGATCGGAAATTCAGATGCTTGCTGTCGGGGAAAAACCATCGTTCCTATATAGGCCCCAATAAGGTAGGCAGGTATACATGTCCCCCAGTAGGTTATAGGTACCTAGGGCCCACAAACTGTAGGAAGGTATATGTCCCCCACAGTCTGTAGGCCAGTGTACATTCCTTATGTCACGGTTCGCGCCGCGGCCCATGCCTTGGACCACGGTCGTGTCCGTGCCCCTGTGTCTGGGTCCGCTGTGGCTCCCTGTGCGGGGCTTACAGCGGCAGTCAGTATGCTCTGTTCCTGTTGCTCAGCGCTACTCACCTGGTCCTGCTTCCACACGTGTCCGTCCTCTGTGGCTTCCCCAGCGTGTGTGTGCACCCCATAGGGCGCGCGCGCGCCAACCTGCGGACATTTATACACACAGTGCTCCTGCTTCCTGCCCGTGACCCCTGACCCTTTCCTTCATAAAGAGCTTCCTCCCTGGACTCGGGGTCAGTTCCTTGGTGTTCATCATTAGAGCTAGACCTCTGCTGCTGAAGCGCCTGTTAGCTTAACCCTCAGGTTTCCAGTGCGTCTGCTGAACGTGTGCTTAACCCTGCGCTGTCCAGTGCACCTGTTCTCACTGTTGTGCCCTGACGTGTTGTCCTCCAGTTTCTCCCTGCTGTCTCCTGCTCCTGAATATATTCTGTCACCTGTCTGGGACTCTGTCTTCTGTTTACTGCTGCAGCATCCGTCCATCAGCCTCCAGTGTCCTGTCATCCAGCCCTGCACTCCGGCTACCCACTGCGTGTATTACCATCTCTGCCCGCGGTGGGCCCTGTGGATCCCCTGTACCAGGACGTTTCTGGCCTTGCGGTCAGAAAACGTTACACCTTATAGTTTGTTGGCAGGTGTCCAGTCCTCCATAGTCTGCAGGCAGGTGTCCAGTCCTCCATAATCTGCAGGCAGGTGTCCAGTCCTCCATAGTCTGCAGGCAGGTGTCCAGACCTCCATAGTCTGCAGGCTGGTGTCCAGTCCTCCTTTTAGTCTGCAGGCAGGTGTCCAGTCCTCCATAATCTGCAGGCAGGTGTCCAGTCCTCCTTTAGTTGCAGGCGGTGTCCATTTCCTCCATAGTCGGGCAGGCAGGTGTCCAGTCCTCCATACTCTGCAGGCAGGTGTCCAGTCCTCCATAGTCTGCAGGCAGGTGTCCAGTCCTCCATAGTCTGCAGGCTGGTGTCCAGTCCTGCATAGTCTGCAGGCAGGTGTCCGGTCCTCCATAGTCTGCAGGCTGGTGTCCAGTCCTCCATAGTCTGCAGGCAGGTGTCCAGTCCTCCATAGTCTGCAGGTGGTTTTCCAGTCCTCCATAGTCTGCAGGCAGGTGTCCAGTCCTCCATAGTCTGCAGGCGGTGTCCTAGTCCTCCATGGGTGCAGGTGGTGTCCAGTCCTCCATAGTCTGCAGGCAGGTGTCCAGTCCTCCATAGTCTGCAGGCAGGTGTCCAGTCCTCCATCGTCTGCAGGCTGGTGTCCAGTCCTCCATAGTCTGCAGGCAGGTGTCCAGTCCTCCATAGTCTGCAGGCTGGTGTCCAGTCCTCCATAGTCTGCAGGCTGGTGTCCAGTCCTCCATAGTCTGCAGGCTGGTGTCCAGTCCTCCATAGTCTGCAGGCTGGTGCCCATTCCTCCATAGTCTGTAGGCAGGTGTCCAGGTCCCCATACATTGCCAGGGCCGTGGGACAAGGGAGGGGGGATTGTCCCCCCCCAAAAGCAGGATGTCTGGTCACCTTACTTTAGTCACCTTTGCCTACATGTTCAAAGCTAATCATTGTGGTCAGAATACCCCTTTAAGGCTTCATGGACCTTTTGTGAAGTCCTTTCATGGCTCTGTGTAAAAGCCAGAGCCACAATACAGCTGTCTGCATGAGCCCTGAGGCAGAAAGATTTGCAAAATAGCAGAAGTATGTAGCGGTGAACTAAAAATAGTCCTCTGAAAACAAATGGAAAGAAGTGAAGAGGTAAAGGGAGGACACACAAAATACAAATAATCTTCTAGAATAAAATACAATACTGTGGACTCAGTGAAGCGACCTTAAAGTTTAGTTCTTCCTTAAGCTCTGTATTTCTTTGCTCTTTTCTGCTTTGAAGGGAGCTGAGTGAGTAAGAGAATGTTCTATCATCAAAGATTAACAGGTGACATCCCAAGCAAGAGCGAAAAGCGGTTCTGTGCATTGGTCAGACAAGTTTTTTTATGGAAAATTTAATGATGGTTTAACACGTACTCAAATTAAGGGCGGGCAAGCAATTAAATTCAGAGAAAAAAATTGTTTTTGCCTTGGCGGGACTTTAGGGGTGAATAAAAAATTTTTTTTCCCCCTTTGATCACTTTGGGACACCAAAGGGTTTGCAAAGGGAAATAATATTTTCATAAAAAATTTAAAAAGGCAACAGAATGCCTGCAAGCAACTTAGAAGGGGATATCTTGTTGAAAAACTGGCAATGATTGGGGTTTCTTTTGTGCAACCCACTGGCCAAATTACCTCATAGGGGAGGGCCAAGAAGTTTCTTGACCCTAAAATTTCCCCTCCCCCCAAATTCCGGGAATATTTTTTGGGATAAGCCCCCAAATTCAAGTCGGGAGCCGCTATAAGGCCGGTGTTAAACACGGTTTAAATTTCGGGGGCGGCTTGGCCCCGGGTCCCTGCGCCTGGTTTTGCGCTGCAGTCCCGGCCCCAAACCCCCCGGTTAAAGTAATTACGGAAATCAACAGTTCTCATAGAGAACAAGGGTTTCCCCGTCGCTCCTCCGCGCTCGGCGAATCCGGGGGGGGGGGGGGAAAATAGTGACCTGCACATTATCCCAGGCGCATTTACGCCCGGGATAAAAGTAAGTCTATGGGGCCCGGGGGGCCGCCCCCCCCCGCCCCCGGGCCCCCCCATTCAAACCCGGGTTGCGGAAACGCAATTTCCCGGGTCGCCCCCTTTCCGGTTTTTTAAAAGCCCCGGGGAACCGGCCTAAGATAAAACAACAGTCGAGTCACATTATTAAAAGACCACCAAAAATATTTTTTTCCCAAGGGAAGGGGTTTTATTCACAGGCGGGTTTGGAAACTGCATTTTCAGCCTTTTCAAAACAGTTTTTAAAACCCCAAACTGAAAAGTGCCCGCCCCTTTACAAATGAGGGTTTTGAAAAGAGTGTTTGATCAAGTTTTTTCATCGTGGTTTCCGACGAGGTTTTGATCAGGTTTTCCCACGAGGTTTTCCAACACTGTTTTCTTTCTGAAACACCCATACAGAATAATAACCAGGGCAAAAACGTGCCAAAAACACATAAAAAAAACAAGGTTTTCAAGCTCTCCATTGATTCCTATGGGGATTTTCAGCATTGAAAACACTTCAATTTTACATAAAAACTTCTTCTTTTGCGCCCCAAATTAGCTTCAAAGAACGGGCCAAAACTCACGGGAAAAACCTTGTTGTGTGTGAACTACAACGCTGTTTTACATAAGAGTCAATGAAAATGATCTGGGGGAATTTGGGAGGCTTTTTTGACACTGTTTTGGATGAGGAAACGCTCCAAACAGCATCAAAATCAGCCGTGTGCACTTACCATAAGGGTGGGTTCACATGGCAAAGACCAAATATCGGACTGGTATTTTGTCTTTTTTTGGGGGTGGGGGGGGCTTTTGGTTTGGGGTTTTCACCGTCCCCCTTTGCACCCACATGTGCATGTTCTGTCCAAAAACCGGGCAGAAGAATGAACATGTTCTAAGTTTTTCGTTACGCCGGTGAGGTAAAAAACCTCTCGGGGGGACGCGAAGGGATTTTTAGGGGGGAGCGTTGTATGTGGGTTTTTCAGACATTTTTAAAACCCAAAAAACCGCTAAAAAACCCGGCCCAAAATCCCATCCCGGGGGCAAGCCCTAACTGTCATGTGCAGGCAAAAGCCTGCACAGTATCTGGAGCCAAAACCGCATCCACACGTGGGGGACCATAAGCCAACGCCACCATCAGGGGTCCCACCCCTGCTGGAGGGCCATAGAGACAACCACACCTCCAGGGGGCCCCACAGCTGTAAAGGGTCCTAGGCCAACACCACCAACCAGGGGCTCCCAAGCTGCGGGAGGACCATAAAACAACACCCCATCCGGGGGGTCCCACACTGCTGGAGGGACCATAGAGCCAACACCACCACCCAGGACCCTACAGTGCTGGGGGCCATGAGCCAACATCACCATCCAGGGGCCCCCAAAGCTCTTGGGGACCATAAGCCAACCCACCACCCGGAGCTCCCACAGCTGCGGGGAGGACCAAAAGGGGCCAACACCACCATCCGGGGGCCCCCCCCCCCCCACAGCTGCGGAGGGTCCATAGAGCCAACACCACCATCCAGGGGGCTCCCACACTATTGGGGGGTCCATAGACCCCAACACCTAAATCCATGGCTCCAAGCTGCGGGAGGGCCCATAGAGCCCCCAACACCACCCCCAGGGGCCCCACAGCTCTGGGGGCCTAGAGCCAAACCCCCACCAGTGGCTCCCCGCAGGGGAGGACTAGACCAACCCACCATCCGGGGGTCCTACAGCTGCTGGAGGTCCTAGAGCCAAACCCCACCATCCAGGGCCCCACAGCTGCTTAGGGCCCATAGACCAAAACACCACCATCCGGGACCCCCACAGCTGCTGGAGGACCATAGAGCCAACCCCACCACCCAGGGGGCCCCCAGCGCTGGGGGTCCATAACCCAGCACCACCATCCAGGCCCCCACAGCGCGGAGGGTCCAAGAGCCAACACCACCATCCAGGGCCCCAAAACGGCTGGAGGGTCCAAAGACCCCAATTACCACCCTTCAGGGGCTCCCAAAAACTGCTGGAGGATCCAAAGCCAACCCACCATCCAGGGGCCCCACACTCTGGAGGGCCCCTGAGCCAGCACCACCTTTTCCAGGGGCTCCACACTCTGGAGGGGCCATAGCCCCAACACCACCATAGAGGGGGCTCCCCAACGGCTGGAGGCCATAACCCAATCCACCCTTCAGGGGCCCCCCCCCAAAGCTGCTGGAGGGTCAAAGGGCCAAACCACCATCCGGGGGCCCCAAGCGCTGGAGGGGCCATAGACCAACACCACCATCCGGGGGCCCCACACTGTGGAGGGCCAAAAGGGGCCAAACACCACCATCCAGGGGCTCCCCCTTTGCTGGAGGGGCCAAGACCCAACCCCACCACCCAGGGCCCTCACAGTGCTGGGGGGGCCATAGAGCCACACCCCTACCGGGGGGTTCCCACACTACTGCAGGGTCCATAGAGCCAACAGCAGCATCCAGGGCCCACAGCTCTGGAGGGTCCTAAGCCAACACCACCACCCAGGGGCCCTCACAGCTGCGGACACCCATAGAGCCAACACCACCATCCAGGGTCCCCACAACTGCTGGGGGGGTCCATAGAGCCAACACCACCATCCAGGGGCTCCCAAGCTACTGCGGGGCCATAACCCAAACACAGCTCCAGGGCCCCCCACAGCTGCTGGAGGGGCCAAGACCAAAACCCCCCATTCAGGGGTTCCCACAGCTACTGCAGGGCCTAGACCCAAACACAGCACCCGGGGGGCCCCCACAGTCTGGGGGTCCTAGGCCAACACCACCATCCAGGGGCCCCACCTGCTGGGGAGCCATAGACCAACACCACCATCCAGGGTCTCCCACAATGCGGGAGGTCCATAGAGCCAACACCACCATCCGGGGGCCCACAGCTGCTGGAGGTCCATGACCCAAACACCCCATCCAGGGGCTCCCACGCTACTGCGGGGTCCATAGAAAAAACACCACATCCAGGTCCCCAGCTCTGGAGGGTCCATAAGCCAACACCACCACCCAGGGCCCCACACTGCGGGGGCCCAAATAGGCCAACCCACCCCCCGGGGCTCCCACAGCTGCTGGAGGGGCCCAAAAGACCCAAAAAACCACCTCCGGGGAGCTCCTACAGGTGGGGGATCCATGAGCCAACCCCACCACCCGGGGGGCCCCCCACACTGCTTAGGGACCTAAGGGGCCAACACCACCACCGGGGAGCCCCACAGCGGGGAGGATCCATGACCAACCCACCATCCAGGGGCCCCCAGCTGCGGGGGGTCCATGAGCCAGCACCACCCCAGGGGCCCCACAGCTGCTGGAGGGTCCAAAGCCAACACCACCATCCAGGGGCTCCCACAAGGGTTCGGGGGGCCCAAAGAGCCCAATACCCCCCCTTCAGGGGCTCCCACAACTGCTGGAGGATCCTTTTAAGCCAACACCCCCATCCCGGGGAACCACAGCTGCGGAGGGTCCATGAGCCAGCACCACCACCAGGGGCCCACAGTGGGGAGGGGCCTAGAGCCAACACCACCATCAAGGGGCTCCCACAACGGTGGAGGGTCCAAAGCCAAACCACCCTTCGGGCTCCCCAAACTCTGGGGGGTAAAGGGGGCCAACACCACCATCCGGGGCCCCACACTGCTGGAGGGCCATAAGCCAACACCACCATCCAGGGCTCCCACAGCTTGGGGGTCCATAGACCCAAAACCCCACCATCCGGGGGGCTCCACAGCTGGGAGGGGGCCAAGGCCAACACCACCATCCGGTGCCCACACTCTGGAGGGGCCAAGAGCCAACACCACCACCCAGGGGTTCCCACAGCTACTCAGGGTCCATAGAGCCAAACAGCAGCACCCGGGGGCCCCCACAGCTGCTGGGGGGTCCATAGAGCCAACACCACCATCCAGGGCCCTCACAGCTGGGGAGCAGCCATAGAGCCAACACCACCATCCGGGGTCTCCCACAACTTTGGAGGGGCCAAGGGACCCAACACCACCATCCAGGGGTCCACACTACTGCAGGGTCCATAGAGCCAACAGCAGCATCCGGGGGGCCCCCAAAAGCTCTGGAGGGGCCATAGGCCAACACCCCCTTTTCAGGGGGTTCCCACAGCTTGCGGGGCCCATAGAGCCAACAGCAGCACCCAGGGGCTCCAAGCGCTGGAGGGCCAAGAGCCAAACACCCCACCCGGGGGGCCCTCACGCTGTGGGGGAGCCTAAAACCAACACCACCATCCAGGGCCCTCCCACAACTGCTGGAGGGTCCTAAAGCCAAACCACCATCCAGGGGCTCACACAGTTTCTGCAGGGGTCCAAAGCCAAAGCAGCATCCGGGGGCCCCAAGCTGCTGGGGGGGGCCATAGACCCAACACCACCATTCAGGGTTCCCAACCAAACTGGGGGCCAAAGCCAACAGCAGCATCCAGGGCTCCCAGCTGTGGAGGGTCCATAGACCAAAAACCCCCTTCCAGGGGCCCCCACAGTGCTGGGGAGCCAAAAACCCAAACACCCCCATTAGGCCCCCCAAAACTGCTGGAGGGCCCATAAAGAAAACCCCCACCATCCAGGGGTCCCACAGTTCTGCAGGGGCCATAGACCAACAGCGCACCCAGGGGCCCCACAGCTGCGGGGAGGGGCCATAGACCCATCATCCCATAAGGTGCTCCCACAGCTGCTCAATTTGGGGTCAAGTCTGGAGAATCGGGGGGCCGGTATTTTTGGGGACTCTTGGCCCCCTCTTCAACCAATGTTGGAATTTCTACCCTTTGTAAATGTTGCTGGAAAATCACTCCCCCCGGGGAAAAAAATCACATTTTGGGGGTGAGATGATGTGCAAGGAGGGATTCATACCAAATTGGTTGAGTGCATCGTTTACAGTGTTTCACCTGTAAGAGCAGCAGTTAGTGCTCCAGAGCAGATGTTCTGAGTGTAAGTGTAGGAAGGAAGCTGCAATCATAGGCAGACATTTTGGAGTTGCAGAGATGAGACCTCTGGTCACCCAGACACCAAACAAGCGTTTCCAGTCGGAAATCCACATTTATTCGTATTTTAATAACTTACTGTAAACCATACCTGTGTACAACAATTGAAAATCCATGTTGTATTCCACACGACTCGGATTTTCTAAGGTCAGATTTTAAAAATGATGGGTTTTTTTTCAAAACACTTAGGGCCACATGTATGAACCTGTTTAGGTCTAAAACTCACTTTTGAGTGTGTTCAATAATATGTCTTATTTCACTCAGAAAACAGTGGAAAATTTATTATTGAAGTCAATAGGATGGCACGAAAAGCAACCAGAAAGCTATGTGCACAGATTTTGGCACAGATCCGCGTCCAAAACTCAATAGTTCTTTGTAATGTAAAAATGATTGAAAAAACGAATTTGAAAACTGCATCAAAACCCGAAGGAAATACTTGACAATAAACAAAAACCAAGTTAAAAATCCCCAGTTTTTTGTGTAAAAAACAATCATCGAACGACGTAATTTTAGGATTCAGAATCTGATGAGTATTTTGTTCTTTGTCGTGAGGACGTATCCTAACAGCAGACAAGTTCTGGCTGTTCCTGCTTTCTACCCTTTACATATTATTTTCACTCTGTGGGAGACATGTATGAAGGAAGTCGCTTCGAAGTAAATTTTCTCGTTTTCAGTGTATAATGCGGCTGATGTATGAAAGTGTTTTCTGTGTGAAATGGTGTCTAAAATTCCCCGCGCCTCGCCTGTGTGTTTGGCGCATTATGGAACTTAGGCGCATTAGTAATGCGCCTAAGATGTATAAAGGCTATAGATAGGCTGGAAATAAAAGAAGTCATTAGAATAGCATGTCAGTGAATAGAAACTATGGTGCTGATCTTGCTTGGTGGACCACAGATCCCAGCAATACCCGTGGTGTGCTGGCTCTTGCTGTATGGAGAATAAAGGGTGAAAGCAGCAAAAAAAGATTTCAAATTTAATGTAGTAAAAATTAAAAATTAAAAAATCTGAAAAATAACATCAGTGGGTTGTTTAATGTAAAATTTGTTTTAGATTCTATTAAATGTAAATCAATTTTTTAGGAAATATTTTTAGATTTTTGGGATATTATATATTTTTATATGATAACATTTTTTATTACATTTAAATAATGTAATTTTATATAGTTTGATAATTATCATAAATTACTTTTTATTATTGTACTGGTGTCCAGGTGAGAAATAAGGGAAATTTTTTTCCTTACAGCAAATCTAGCTTCACTTCGATTACTTAGGCTCAGACAGACCACATTGACATAGTTCTGCCTGTCGGAGCAGTAATGCGCCTAGTTTTGCCGAACCACATTCATATATGTGTCTAATATTACGAGTGTGGTGCGACACCCCCAGAACATCCACAGAACACCCCCTCATGTTAGGCGCATTAGAAAGTGTCATTTTACGAACAATTCATTAGGCGCATTAGACATCGTAGCCGCTCACATAGGCGCATTTTACGCCAGAAAAGGGTGAAAAACCCGATCATACATTTCTTCCTATCCCTATGTCTTACTACCACTTTAGCAAACACTTTGTCCGACCACCTAAAAGATACTCAGGTGGGGGGAAAGAGGGTAGCTGGGCAAAGTGTTGTTACTGTGGTAGGTATGGTGGCAAATCTGTACCACTCTAGTTGTTGTTGTGTTCAAAATAATAACACTTTGCATTAAGATGATGTAATAACTTTGCTGCAGTCCTATGTAAAACCACAGTTAACACTATTGATAGGCTGCACCATTAAACCGTTTCAGCCTAGTCCTTCTACATCTGTAATTTGCTTTTCCTCTATTCTTAAGCTACATCATATCTTATGCACTATTTACAACCAGGTCTACTTTGCAAGTTCTGCTGGTTTCCTATTAGCAGTCAGACAGACCTTACATCTCTCTGCACCCCCTGCTGATTCAGTGTCAGTGTCTGTACATAGCATTTTGGGAGCTGTGCTGTTTAAAACAAGAAATCTGTGCCGCGATCAAAGGAAATTTCCAAAGAGATGAAAACCCCATAACACTGATCGACATCAAGGTATAAGGGAAAGTCTTTTGTTTTCCAGAGTGCCTGGCAACACAGACTCCGACAAACCAATGAGGGCGGAAGTTCATGTCATGGTTGCTGCATCTGCTAATATGTTTTTTAATGGCATAGAAAACCCCCATAGAAGTTCCTGGTGCTTTTTTGATGTGGATGACAATGTGAATGATGGGAGGGCACCATAGGAGTTAAATAATTCACTTAAACGGTTTCACCATGTCTGCAAGAGGTTGGAAAATGTAAAAGACAGACAAGCAAAAAAGAAGAAGAGGCGGGATCTCATCATGCAGACATCAACACCTCCGGCAATATCAGATCAATTGCTGGGTTTCCGGGTAGATCTGATCTGCCTATTCTGTAAACTCCTATTTCCATCCATTTTCACTACTTATGGGGTTGTATGAGACTAGAAAAACATGGCTGCATTTTTCTAGAAACAGTGCCACTCTAGCCCCTAGGCTGTGATTGGTATTGCAGCTTAGCTCCATATCAAGTCACAGTGGCACTCTTCCTGGAAGAAAGCAGGTATGTTATCCTGGATAATCTCTTTAAAGAGGTTGTCTACTTTATGCATTTGTTATATATTACAAAGGAAATCATACAATATTCTAATATACATGTATTAAAGGGGTTTTCCAATACTTTTGCCCCACACTGCACAAAAATAACCCAAACTTATCTCTACTATCACCACGGTTCCAGAGCTCCAGGGTCCCCGTCCCCCCATCCCTCACTGATGATGTCATATTTATGGATCACATGATGCTGCAGCCAGTCACTGACTTCTGTGGTCACATGTTGTACATGCAGGCATGTGACTGCTGAAGCCAGAGATTGGTTGCAGCATCATGTGATCCATGAACGTGACATCATCAGTGAGGGATGAGGGGGATGGGGACTCTGGAACTCTTTAGCACAGCGAGAGGTTTCCTGTAACTCATTAAAACCAATGCAGTGGGTTCCTATCTAGGAAAAAAAAAATGGTACATCCCAGTCCTTAATTATGGCTCCAACTGTATGGATAAACATTGCGGCAGTTAATAACAGGGTCACATAACATCTATGGAAATTATAATGGTGGAATAATTATTATTAATATGGTTATTCCAGCAACTTCTTCCCTGTGTGTAGTAACTTGTATAACTGCTGTCTCTATAGGGGATGTCATGTTGTTAAATGTTAAAAAAATACTCAACTGTTTATAGGTGTTGTCTTGTTATTAAATTAATTGTAAAACAAAGCAGAAAGACGAGACAGTGAGAAGAATGTGCAGCGCCTTCTCCAAAGACACTGACAGACATGAAAAATTATTGCTGGAGGCGTCACGGTCCGTGGCGCGTTCCTGTCCTTCGCTGCGGCCTCTGCTGTCACCGCGTGCGTTCCTGACGCCGCTGCTTGCCCACCTGTGGTTGCTGTGCGGCGGACTCCCATGCTGGCCATGCTGCTCCTCCATCTTGGCTGCTGCCCTGTTTCCCTGTCTCATGTTGTACTGTTGTTGCATGTTGTTGCATGTTGTGTTGTTAGTGGCTCATGTTGTGCTGTTGTTGCTGTGTGTTTTCTTATCCTGTTTGTTAGCAGTCCAGTGTGCACACACTGTCTTGTTTGCGTCCTTATGGTATCCTCTATATTTGGTTAGTCTCTATGTTGGTCTCCTTGTGTCTGTGTCTTTGTCTGAGTTTCCTTGCCTTGTTCTCTGCTGTGTTCTTGCCATGGTCGTACCTTGGTTCCTTGCCTGAGTTTAGCTTTAGTCTCTGCTTATGTTCTTTGTGTTGTTTCCAGTCTGTCTATGTATTGTTCCTTTGCCTTATGTTTAACCCTCCTGGTTGGCATCCGTTTTGTCCTGTCTTTGTCTGTTTGTACCTGCACATATCTGTACCTAGTCTGCCTTATCTGTGTTCCTATTCTGTTGGTGCCTAGCCTTGGCACTTCTGGTCTTTCTGGTCAGCTGCACTGCTGGGGACTGCTCTGAGGTCGCACCCGGTGGCTGTTGGGGTAAGCCATTCTTACCATCAAAGGCTCTGTGAAGATGCCCGACGGCCGCTTAGTCACGCCCCTCGGAGCAAGCCTGGCAGTGGTCCAGTGCGTCCACTGTCCGCTTTACCGCTCATCCGTTACAGGAGGTAGTAATACTGGAGAAGTTCTGCTCCTCCATACACTACTGTTACCTGAATACCAGGGTCACATGACTTGTGTGGTGGTTACATAAGACGCTGCTGGAGGTAGTAATACTGGAGAAGTTCTGCTCCTCCATACATTACTGTTACCTGGATACCAGGGTCACATGACCTGTGTGGTGGTCGAATGACTGTTTAGTCCATACAGTTACTACATTACTGTAGATAGGAATGAGGGCTGTATTTTTTGTTTCCAGATAGGGGCCTACTGCAATGGCATAAAAGAGATTCAGGAGCAGAATTTTTTTATATTGGAAAATTGTGTGATTGCCTATTACAAACATAATAAATAAAAACAATATGCAATGGACAACCTTTTAAAGAGCTGATTCCCATTGGATTTCACAGCTTTTTTGGTGGCGGGTCATAGGCGGTTTATCCATACACTTCTATGGCAGTTCATAATATAGTTGAGCACACTCGGCTGCGTTTGGAACTCCCATAGTAGTGAAAGGGGGGGTTGCACGTGTGTGGCCACCGCTCCATTCTCCATGACCACAGCAGAAAGTTATGAAATCTGATTACCTAAGATAGGACTACCTCTTTAGGATATGCACGTAGGATATGGTGTAAAAGGAACTTTTTTTTGTTAAAATGTCCCATGATGTGTTATTCAGTTGTTGGGAATAATGCTGTAGGTTGAGACTCACAAGTTTAAGTTAGCATTCCAAACAGGGACAGGGATAACGCACTCATGAGAGTACAGTAACTCCACCTTTAAAAACCATTATGTTAGCTATACAATACTATGCAAAAGTACTTGGCAGGAGAGCATAAAATGCAGAACAGTAAGACTGCTTTCAAAAATAGAAGTGTTAATGGTTTATTGTTACAAACTGACAAAATGCAAAGTCAATGAACAAAAGAGAAATCAATATGAAATCAATATTTCTTGTAACCGCCCTTTGCTTAGTTTTTGAAGGAACTTGGCAGGAAGGTTCTTCCAAACATTGGAGAAGTAACCACAGATCTTCTGTGGATATAGCTATTCTGATGCTTCTGTATCTCCAGTGTGACTGCCCTTTGCCTCTTTTTCTAGGTTCTGTACACAGTTTTTGATGGAACTTGACAGGGAGGTTGTCCCAAGCATTTTGGAGAAGTAAGCACAGATCTTCTTTGGATGTAGCTGCTCTAATCCCTCTGTCCCTTCATATAATCCCAGACAGGCTGGATGATGATGATCTAGATGATGGCTCTGTGGGGCCACGTGATCACTTCCACGACTCCTTGTTTACATTCAGGATAGTTCTTAATAACATTGGTTGTATGTCTGGTGTTATTGTCCTGCTGCAGAATAAGTTTGGAGCCATTTTTTTCCACACCTCCCTAAAGGAAAGAATATTTTCACCATACAATGATCTTTTTTGGGATGTTGTATATTGAAACCACACTCCCCATACAAAGTCACACACTGCTGATCTGTGGCTCATGTGATTGATGAAAGATCCAACCTATTATCATGGACATTTTACTTGTTAAGCCCCCGCATTAGTGAGGTGCATGGAGTATTTGGCAGTCTACTAGCGCCTCTCTAGAGTACAGTGCGGTACTGCATGTCCTGTACTGCTCTTACATGTATTAGTGAGGTGCATGCAGTGATTGGTGGTCTATAGCTCCTCTCTACAGTACAGTGCGGTGCTACATGTCCTGTACTGCTCTTACATGTATGAGTGAGGTGCATGCAGGGATTGGTGGTCTATAGCTCCTCTCTACAGTCTAGTGCGGTGCTACATGTCCTGTACTGCTCTTACCTGTATTAGTGAGGTGCATGCAGTGATTGGCAGTCTGATAGTGCCTCTCTGCAGTACAGTGCGGTACTACATGTCCTGTACTGCTCTTACATGTATTAGTGAGGTGCATGCAGGATTGGTGGTCTATAGCTTCCTTCTACAGTTCAGTGCGGTACTACATGTCCTGTACTGCTCTTACATGTATTAGTGAGGTGCATGCATTATTGGCGGTCCAGTAGCTCCTCTCGACAGTACAGTGCGGTACTACATGTCCTGTACTGCTCTTACATGTATTAGTGAGGTGCATGCAGTGATTGGTGGTCTATAGCAGCTCTTTACAGTCACTACTACATGTCCTGTACTGCTCTTACATGTATTAGTGAGGTGCATGCAGTGATTGGAGGTCTATAGCCCTCTCGACAGTACAGTGCGGTACTACATGTCCTGTACTGCTCTTACATGTATTAGTGAGGTGCATGCAGTGATTGGAGGTCTAGTAGTGCCTCCCTATAGTACAGTGCGGTACTACATGTCCTGTACTGCTCTTACATGTATTAGTGAAGTGCATGCAGTGATTGGTTGTCTAATATCGTCTCTCTACAGTTCAGTGCGATACTACATGTCCTGTACTGCTCTTACATGTATTAGTGAGGTGCATGCAATTATTGGCGGTCCAGTAGCACCTCTCTACAGTACAGTGCGGTACTACATGTCCTGTACTGATGTTACATGTATTAGTGAGGTGCATGCAGTGATTGGTGGTCTAGTAGCAGCTCTCTACAGTACAGTGCGGTACTACTTGTCCTGTACTGCTCTTACATGTATTAGTGAGGTGCATGCAGTGATTGGAGGTCTATAGCCCCTCTCTACAGTCCAGTGCGGTACTACATGTCCTGTACTGCTGTTACATGTATTAGTGAGGTACATGCAGTGATTGGTGGTCTAGTAGCGCCTCTCTACAGTACAGTGTGCTACTACATGTCCTGTACTGCTCTTACATGTGTCAGGATGAGCGGTTCCTTTGGGCACTAGGTAAGGGCCCCATTTTCTTTTTCTGGTACTTTGGGCCTTATGAATGAAAACTATCTAGGAGTAAGACTATCTTTGTTGCTCATAGCAACCAATTAGAGCTCAGCTTTCATTTCATACATGCACTGGAAAAGTAAAAGCTGAGCTGTTTGATTGCGATGGGCACCAAAGACAGTCTTGCTGCTAGACAGTGTTCATACATAAGACTTATAGTACATAAAGTACATGACCCAGATAAGCTCCTGTCCTCATTATAGAAAGGGATTTCCAGCTTCCAGCAGCTCTCTCTGATGTTATATGGAAGGACGCGCTTTATCTGGATTAGTATCTGCTTCTTTTCTTCACTCAATCTTCATTATGTTTAGGACATTTTAGGGCTTCAGAACCAATTAGCAGTTTTACATAGAGTTATGGTTTTAATATACATTGGTCGGCCTAGAACCAATTAACCTTGTATGTTGTTTGACCACTGTATCTGAAAAGCATAAAGGATCTAATTACAGTGATTATATTGTACTGGTTCTGAGTCAGGCTGTACAAAGTGTAGAGTGTAGGTGCTATGGGGTGTATTGCAGATGATGGGTGGAGTAGTAGTAATGGATGAGATGAACAGTAGTCGTCTGTGTGTGGTGCACCGTTGATAAAGGAATAACAGCAGACAACAATTTTCTGGGAAACTTCAGGCATTTACTCACAGCTACATTCACTTGTGGATGTTATATTTTACTTCAGGGCAAGGCACATCACACTACTATGCATGGCAGACACCACACCTGCATAAGGGACTCTCTTGACAACCTCTCTTGATCTCGACCCAGTCCAGCTGTGCAAACTGCTGGCAACTGGTGATGACCCTCGTCCCAGTTCAGCCATGCATGAGTGCTGACGACTCAGGACTCTATCTCTCAGTCCTCTCTAAGGCTACCTTGCTCTCTTCAGTAGTCCCCCAAACTGCCTACCTTTACTATTGTTGTCTCTCTCTGTCTCTGTGTCACAGATGATTTAATCCTTCTCTTGGTGCCTTTGGTTTACGGTTCTTTCTCTGGCTGTTCTTATTCTTTCTGTGAGTGAGGTGTCCACCCTAGCCTACCCAACCTATCATCAGCTGATAAGTAGGGTTCCCTTTTTCTGCTGCTTACAAACAACGTGTAACTTGTTGAATACTTAACTGGAACTGTCTCAGAGCTGACAGGTTTCTCTATTTAACTGTGTGAATCCTAGCTCGTCCCCTGTCAGCTTACTGATTGGCTGCAAGCTCAGCAACACTGTCTCCCACTCGGAGCTCAGTCAACCCCTTCCTAACTCTGCAATGAAACAGCAATCTCAACAATATTGCATACATATATACATTTATATATATACATTTCCACCTTTTTACAAGGCTGCATTTACAGTTTTGCTGATTGGGTTTGTAAAGCGTCGACAAGCTCGTAGACAGACACGCCCATTAAAGGGTCGTGCGTTCTTTTTAAAAAAATTTTATGTTTTTATATTGCTGGTGCCCTTTTAAAATAATTAAGCATATACTCGCTTACTTCTTGCTTTTTCCAAACAGGGACATCACCTCTGCAGCCAGTGAATGGACACTGCCTGATGTCATGGTTTGGAAGCGAGCTGTCCAGATGGTAACGTAAGGCAGTGGTAAATTAGTGGCTGCAGAGGAGATGTCCTGTTTGGAAAAAGCAAGAAGTAAACAGAAGACAAGCAGAGAGTAGTGACAGTGCAGCGCTGGATTCAAGCGGAGAGGAGAGGTGAGTATGCTTTTTTTATTTTAAAAGGACACTAGTAGCATAAAAACATTTTGAAAAAAATAACCAGACAACCTGATCTGTTTTTATGAAGAGGTGAGTAGAAGTCTGGATAGCGGGGCGTCTGTGGATATTGTGTTTTTAGACTTTGCAAAGGCGTTTGACACTGTCCCGCATAAGCGTTTGTTAGGTAAATTAGAATCCATTGGGTTAGAGATAACAATGCGTAATTGGATTAAAATCTGGCTATCGGATAGTACTCAGAGATTGGTGGTAAATGACTCCTACTCTGAGTGGTCCCTGGTTGTGAGTGGTGGCCGCAGGGCTCAGTATTGGGTCCTCTTTTATTTAATGTATTTATTAATGATATAGGGTAGGGGATTAATAGCACAGTTTCTATTTTTGCAGATGACACCAAGTTATGTAGTGTAGTGCAATCTATGGAAGATGCTCATAAATTGCAAACAGACCTGGACACACTGAGTGCTTGGGCATCCACTTGGCAAATAAGGTTCACTGTGGATAAATGTAAGATTCTGCATCTGGGTAGAAATAATCTGCAGGATTCATATGTCCTAGGGGGAGAACAACTTGGAGAATCGCTTGTTGAGCAAGATCTGGGCGTTCTTGTACATCATAGACTACAGAACAGCATGCAATGTCAATCAGCTGCCTCTAAGGCAAGCAAGATATTGGCGTGTATTAAAAAAAAATGGACTCGCGGGACAAGGATGTAATTCTACCGCTGTACAAATCATTGGTGCGTCCTCACTTAGAATATGCTGTTCAGTTCTGGGCCCCAGTTTATAGAAGAGATGTAATGGAGCTAGAGAGAGTACAAAGACGAGCAACCAAACTTATAAGGGGAATGGAGCATCTTAGTTATGAGGAGAGGTTAGTAGAATTGAACTTATTTAGTCTTGAGAAAAGACGGCTTCAGGGGGACATGATTAATTTATATAAATATATAAATGGTCCCTACAAAAAGTATGGGGAAAAATTATTTCATGTAAAGCCCCCTCAAAAGACAAAGTGGACATTCCCTTCGGCTGGAGAAAAAAGGATTCAGTCTCCAGAGGAGAAAAGCGTTCTTCACTGTAAGAACTGTGAATCTGTGGAATAGCCGCCTGAGGAGCTGGTCACAGCAGGAACAGTTGGGAGTTTCAAGAAAGGCTTAGATACCTACCTGGAACTAAAGAATATTAATGTGTATGTAGCTATGTAAAATTCTGGATCCTGGATGGTGGCGGCTCTGGGGTCAGAGATGGGGTCTCCACTGGAGCAGATGGGTTCTTGCCTTGTAGGTCTCAGGGTATTAACCAGTGAGGAGGTTGGGCTTGAAGTCCTTGTTTCTCTCCCTTCACCCACATTTTCCCCACCCTTGGTTGAACTTGATGGACACGTGTCTTTTTCAGCCGTACTAACTATGTAACCCCTTTAAGGCTATGGTTACACAACACTTTTTTTCCTGTTGGAGATGTAAATTGTAAATCTGCTGTGGATTTTGACCTTACATGTGGTGGATTACACCATCATTTTATGGACATGGATTAGCCAAAGTTAATAGGGCTAATTTAAGACCTGTCTCACTGACATGTCACTTTTTTATTGCACCTGTGCAGATTCAGCATGCATAAGCTTAATGTTATTTAATATGAACTACGGCGCAGACTCCCATTAATATATAATAGGATGCAGATTCCTGGCAGAATGCATGTCACTCCTGCACCGAAATATGCTTCATATTGTGCTGTGTGAACATGGCCTAATATCTTAACTGAGATCTTATGATGCAAAGTAACAATTATCTGTTTCTGCATCTGATTATGGCACAATCCTGGGTGAAATATTTCAGGTGTGGACTAGCAGACGTGTGTCTTGAAGAGAACCTGTCACATAGGTTATGCCCCCCTTGCTGAGGGCAGCACAAGCTAGTGTCAGACCTGCTGTTCCCAGCGCTGTGTCCCTTATTCTGTAAAATGCTGGGTTTTTAGAGTATTTAATGCTTAAATCTGATTTGAAGCCAGAAAAGAGTCCAGCTTATTCATGAGCAGGTGTTAGCCCCGCCCAAACAAGGCTAGCCCCGCCCACTGACAGTTATTCACATGTTTCTATTTATTCAAAGTAGTAGGTTATTCAGTTATGAGGTGGGCGGGGATAGCCTCAGGTGGGCGGATCATGAATTAAACTGACTCTTTTCATGACTCTTTTGTGGCTGAAAACTGCAGATATTAGGGGTAAATACTCAAAAACTACAACATCTTACAGAATAAGGGACACAGCACTGGAAACAGCAGGTCTGACACTAGCCTGTGCTGCCCTCAGCCAGGGGGGCATAACCTATGTGACAGGTTAACCAACAGTTCTTCGAGAGCAGACAGAGGTAACTACACCAATGCTAAGCAAATTGTATTAGCAGAAAAGGTTTCAATCTTCACAGCAGTAGTGGAATTGGACAATCTCGAATGAGTTTCATTTTCAGCTTCAACAAATGGATGGGCATTGGCGTGTCAGGCAAGAAACATCAGAGAACAAACACCCTGCAACCATTGCTGGAAGAACACAAGCTGGTGGTGGCAGCGTCATGGCCTGGGGAAAGTTTTAGTGGCATTTTCTAGGTTACTCATCCCAATAAAAGGCACTCTCACCCGATTACGTTATGAAATCATCCTTGCAGGACACGTACCCTCATACTAATGTACATGCTAATTGTTTTCTCCGGGGCAGATGGGATAATCCTCAATGCGACATGTTACACTAGAAATGTTTGACGTTGGTTGGAAAAGCATGTCCAAGCTAGACAAGTACTACCCTGTTCCCTAATTCCCCAGACAAGAACATAATTGAACATCTGTGGGAGCCCCTGGATGGTGGTGTTGGCTCTATGGACCCTCCAGCAGTTGTGGGAGCTCCTGGATGGTGGTGTTGGCGCTATGGCCCCTCCAGCAGCAGTGGGAGCCCCTGAATGGTGGTATTGTCTCTATGGACCCTCCAGCAGCTGTGGGAGCCCCTGGATGGTGGTGTTGGCTCTATGGCCCCTCCAGCAGCTGTGGAGCCCTGGGTGGTGGTGTTGGCTCTATTGCCCCTCCAGCAGCTGTGGGAGCCCCTGCATGGTGGTGTTGGCTCTATGGACCCTCCAGCAGCTGTGGGAGCCCCTGCATGGTGGTGTTGGCTCTATGGACCCTCCAGCAGCTGTGGGAGCCCCTGGATGGTGGTGTTGGCTCTATGGCTCTGCCAGCAGCTGTGGGGCCCCTGGATGGTGGTGTTGGCTCGATGGACCCTCCAGCAGCTGTGGAACCCTGGATGGTGGTGTTGGCTCTATGGCACCTCCAGCCGCTGTGGAGCCTTTGGATGGTGGTGTTGGCTCTAGGGCTCCTCCAGCTGCTGTGGGGCCCCTGGATGGTGGTGTTGGCTCTATGACTTCTCCAACAGCTGTGAGGGCCCCTGGATTGTGGTGTTGGCTCTATGGCCCCTCCAGCAGCTGTGGGAGCCTCTGGAGAGTAGTGTTGGCTCTATGGCCTCTTCAGCAGCTGTGGGAGCCCCTGGATGGTGTTGTTGGCTCTATCGCCCCTCCAGCAGCTGTGGGAGCCCCTGGATGGTGGTGTTGGCTCTATGACTTCTCCAGCAGCTGTGGGGCCCCTGGATGGTGGTGTTGGCTCTATGGCCCCTCCAGCAGCTGTAGGAGCCCCTGGATGGTGGTGTTGTCTCTATGGCCCCTCCAGCAGCCGATTAAGCCCCTGGATGTTGGTGGTGCGCTCTATGTTGTACCCTCAGAGCTTTGTGTGAAAATCCCCTTTATTTTTTTTTTTCACATATTTCACCTCCCTCATCTTTTTATCCAAGTATTTTTTTATTCTTATATCTCCTACCATCAGTTTTTTTCCCCTTTAAATTTTGTTTATTCTCAAATACTACTACCAAACATCTTTTAGTTCCCATTTAATATTATTTATTCTCTATTTCCCCTCCTCATCTTATTTCTCCAATTTAAATAATATAATTCACAATTTACCACAACCTCCATATATTTCTCATTAAAATATAATAATTCACACATACCCCTCCATCATCATATTTATCCAATTAAATAATATAATCAAAATTCCACAACATCATATATTATAGATTCTAGAGATAGTATAATTAATTAACCCATTCCCCCCACCCCCACCCCCCCCCCTATATTTCTACATTTCAGATATACCCCACTATAATTAACATTAAACCTCCTATATTACTCTCTATTCACTAATTATACTCGCTCAATGAGTGCCCTCTCACTATCTAATATTTCTAATGTTTATCTAATATAATTCCTCCCACATACCCACTAGTATAGATAGAGATTTACTCTATATGATAAGAGATCTATGAGTTTGCCAACCCCATCTCCCCCACCTTCACTATTCGCGACACTCGCCATTATTTCGCACTCGCTCCTCACATTCTCATGTGTGTGTGTATTGTGGTGTCTCATTCCCCATCCATGTGTTAGTCTCTATGCGCACCACTCACGTCATCTTTAATTGCCTTCCTATGAGATGTCCCTCAAATATATCCCCACATCAAATGAGATAGAGATGTCTCTCTGAGTCTTTGCTACTCTAGTGTTTATCCCATCCAATCCACACTACCAAATCTCACGCTGGCATATTAACTGGTGGTCATAATAATGTGACTTCACAAGCGGAGATTGACATTCGATTGCTGTCACTACTCCATTCGCCTTTATTGGTGGGGGGGCCCGCGCACCCAGTACCTTCCCCCCAAACACACCAACTCCCCTATAAAAAAAATTCAAATTACATATCCCACCCCCCCCCCCCCCCTATACCTTTCACAATCTAGTGAGCTCTAGGTACCCCCCATACTTGAATAATGCACGTCAGGCCTTTTGGAGAGGAACAATTTCGGGCCTAAAGACCCAGATTTGGTTCTGTTATGGCTTTCTGCCCTACATAGGTTTACGTTTCGTTCATTCTGTTCTATGACCTATCTGCGCTTAATGACATCTTACAATGGACAAGTGTAAATTCTCTTCCTTTGTTAGAATTGCATATTTGAAGGTGATATATGTTTTTTCTACTATATAAATGCACATCCTCTCCACCCGCTTCCTACCCTCCCCTCCCCTTTCCCTCCCCAGATTTTCCTTAATTGTCCCCACGAATTTTCAAAATAATTCAAAAAACAAAACAAACTACCACCAACAAACATAACAAGAAAACATATCCAACCATATACAAACACATTTATTATATATAACACCCAAACAAACCCCCATCAACATCACAACATACTAAATTAAAAATAAATCCACCACACCTCCTCACCAAAAACACATCCCAAAAACATAATTCCACACACACAAACATTCTAACACATACCCATCCACACTCCACTATCTCCAAATAACACAATTCCCTCATCATCCCATACACAATAACACATATTACATCCCATAACAACAATCAACACAACAACATTTCCCTTTCATCTCATACACAAATACCTTATAACCAAACTACACACTCCAATACTCACATATTCGACACTGCCTCTACTCAGTCCCCACATATAGTAACACTCTGTATCTGATAGAGAGATCTTCACTTCGCCATGAGTAGACCCCCCAATAACCTTATTCCCCACTCACTCTCGAGAGGACTGTGTGTCCCAGTGTCCCTTGTCCTACCTACTGAGTATATTGATCTCAGATGAGACACTGATCAGAAGAGTATAGAGATATATATAAACTACACATCTGCCTCGAATATCCTGCTCCTGTCCGTTCAAGTGTTCTGTTTTCTATGGTGTCTCGCGCTGTGTCCACCCTACCCATCAGTCTATATAGAGAGATCGTGCGTAATCACCCATTCACTCTGTGCAGATCTGTTCACATCTTATCCAATACATCATATAGTCTACTCTCTCTAAACCCATGTATCCTCTCGAAATGAATTCCCTAATCCCCCATATCACTATCACTCACATCCACTCACTTCATCATAACATCCAACAAAACCATCCCTACAAAAACTCCATTCATCCACCTCCATCACCCCTATTCCCCCCAACATAACACCACATCCCTTAACTTATTCTTTGAACGCTCTACAGACGTGTGTTATACATGTGTAGATCTACAAGATGACAACACACACTCCATCAAAATCCACCATCACATCAAACATTGACCTGTCTGTGTGAGACTCGCCACTCTCACTCCCTCACATCTCTCTCATGTAGTAGACTGTGTCTCTACCCCCACTCCACATCTCCATGAGATGATAACCAACTACATCCATCTCTTTTATCAGTTAACAACCTACTCTCCCCCAGAGATAGCACCTCCACCCCTCATCACAGAAGACACACTTACCAATATAAATAAGCGCCACACTCATCACACACACTGTGTCACTGTGTGTAACTCATTCCCTCTCTAGTGCACTTCACCATGTGTTGATAGATAATATCACACACACTCACAACAGCTACACACGCATATGACAACTCGAACACCCTACCTCTCTGCGTCGCTAGATTTTGCGTGTGTGTCTCCTCACCACTCTCACACACACACGTCCTAACTACGCACTCTCACACCTACGTTCCCCCTCAAATTCATCCCAATTCACCCAACCCTCAGGACACTAACCACTACATCGTCTGCATAGATAGCTCTCAATGTGTGTCTGTATATATGTATGTTTTCAAACCATGATACACACATTTATCGTGTCTGTGTGTCCATCTCATTCTATGGCGACATATAGTGTACAAGTGTACTATACCAAACGTTTCTAGATGAGATAATATTTCATGTGTGTGTAATGTATATGTATCTAACACAGAATAAAACTGCTCACTCCTAGTAAATCCTCGCACTCACACTTCTCTTCTCTTTCTCTGAGAGAGTAATACTCTCCATATATGTGTGCCTGCACCACTCCTAAGTACACACGACTCACAGTCATCACGTGTCGCAAAATTCTCCGCACTCACTCACGTCATTTAAACTGACTGTCGGTCACTGATCAGATGAGATATATATATCTATATATAGCAGCTCTCACAGAGAGATCACACACATGAAGTCAGAAGAACCTTCATAGACTCCCCCCCCCCCCCCCCCCCCCCCCCCCCCCCCCCCACCCCCACTCTTCATCAACCCATCACCGCCCCCAAATACCCTCTCTCCACCTCCACCCCACAAACAATCCCAAACCCCAAACCCCCACCCCACCCCCCTTAACTCAATCTATACTCGACTCCACCATCTGCTCTCCCTCGCATGAGTCACACCTGTGACCACACTCCTAATACTCCCCCCACCAAACTCCTCTACCACACTCACAACCCATTAAAAAAACCACATCCTACCCCACCCCATTACAACCTTCTACTCCCCCCATCAGACCTCCCCACTCCCTGGTGCACTTTGTAAACTCACTCATCTATACGTGTCACTGACTACCCCACCCCACAAAATAGATTACCCAACCACATACCATACACCCTACCCCCACAAACCCAACATCCCCTTACAAACACACATCTTATTAATCCCCCAATACCCTACATACCAATCACCCCCCACAATATTCCCATCTAATACTAACCACCACACCTGCCTCGTATAATCATGTGTTCATACTCAGAGTATAGCACGCGACTCTCTGCTGCGCGCTCACATTGCATTAACACTACCTCCAAGTTCCAAACATTTTCTTGTGTCGTGTGTCTTTTGCGCGATCCACCCTTTTTTTACCAAAACTGTAGATATTCTTGATCCTCTCTTCTGTCTCCTTCCCAAAGTTTCCCATCATAATAGTGTATAGAGATTTATCTCCTTACCGACACATATCTATAATCATTTTTCAAATTTCTTTTCTTTGTGTTAACATCCCACCCCTACCAACCCCCCATACAAACACCATATATCTTCCCAGATTCAAACCTGACCATATCACCTACTTCAATTTTACAATCATCCCATACTAATCCACAATACCTCCAAAATCCACTTATATCCATTTTCAAACCCATCAACCCCACCACCCCACACCCCAAAACCCCAAAATGACTAATATCTCCTGTTCTCCTACCACCACTCCCCTCCACTCCCAACCAATCCTTATCAACTGATATCCACCCCACCCCCCCCCCCCTCCACCCAATACCACCCACACCATCCCCCCAATACCACCCACAAATATACATCACAAACCCCCACCTGTACCACGCACTATACCACAACTTTCACACAACCCCAAATCTAAATAAACCTCCCACCACTCAAATACACATATAGACCCAAACCAACTACCCCCCATCCCCCTAGTACTGAGTCTACACACACCACCAACACCAGACCAACATAAATAAACCAAATCATATTACTACCCATTCTCATAACCCTTTTAATAAAACACCCAACAAACACTAACAAAACACTAAAATAAACCCGCGCAAGAACATTCAAACATTAAACATTTACCACATTCATCATACCATCTATCATCTTCCCCTTACTACTACACTTCATCTTCTATCAACTCACCCCTCTTCTTCACACATTCCACTTACTTCCCATACCATTCCCCCAATTCCCCTTATCCAACAAAAATCCTAAACCCAACCCCACAAATACTATCTCTAAACATCCAACACTACTCCACCAAAAAATATCCCCCCAAAACACTCTTTCACACCACCTCTCACCCTCATCTAAATTTGTACACTCCTCACTCCTTGTGTGTATGTGTGTGTTCTACTACCCTCCTCATCATCGTCATGTGTGACTGTGTGTGTGTGTGTGTTCCATACCTCTACATCTATCAAAAATTATAATATCAAATCCCTCATTATATACACCCTTTCAATAAAAATTCTTAAAACCCTATACTTGTGTGCTAAAATAACTCCGTGACGTCTCATATCTATAAGTATAACTCGCACAACTCTATACCCTGTTCATCATATAGTGTGTCACTCCCTGTGTGTCCCCCTCTTGATACTATCATAAAATTCTACTTATTACCCCCCAACCCAAACATTCCTTATTATCTTTTTTTAAAAAATCCCCTCCTCTCCCCTAATCCTATATTCCTTCCAACACTCCCACCTTATTCACCACACTTACAAATAAAATATTTCCACACCTAACACTCCCACCCTCAACAATTATTTCATTCAACCCTCCAATTTAATTCAATCCAAATATCCTCACAAAAAAAATACAACATCCTAAACAATTACCTCTTCACCCTACATCTTAACCCAAAACCCCACCCCCCACCAAAAATATAAAAACATACCCAATCCAAAATCCCACAATCAAAACACACCCCCCCCAACCCCAACCTCCACATCCCACCCTCACAAATACACGTGTTCTCTCCACAGCACTATGTCCAACCAACTCACCATACTAACATATAAATAACAACATACACCATCACTATTACAAAACTTTTCCCCACCATCTCACTGTAAGAACCTATACACACTCCACACCTCACTCGAGCGTGTTGTGTGTACTCAATAACCCACTCTGTCACTATATTTCAGTGATACATACATTAATTTAATTATAACCCAAACATCTCTACAAGACATCAGCACATAGTTCACACCTAATCTATGTGGTGTGTGTATAAGTTCCATAGTGTGTCCTCCAGTCTTTATAAGACCTATAACAAAATAACTCCACGATATAACCATCCCCACACTGTGTGTTGTAATCGCTATACCTATACTCTTCTACCCACCAATCTCTTCTCAGAGATCTCCCTCCCAATCTACCATCACCCTCTCCATATGGACATATTGTGCTCCAGCACACATATAGACAGTGTGTCTCTGATCACCGTCACTAGTCTGACTATCGCAGCTCAAATTCCATCCCACCATCCAATATAGACCTTACCTCCAGATGAGATATACCCCGCGCCCCCATTCTCTCACCCTCTCTCATACAAACATAACCCACTTCCCCCCACCTTCTTCCCCACCCCCTGTACCCACTCGCATACTCCCATAACCTATTGTACATATATACATCTCTAAAACTTACCCAGAATATCACAACCACTCTTCTTCTCTTTCTGTGTGTAATGACGTGGTTACATCATCTACTCCACATAACCTTATAATGTGTGTGTGTAGGAAATATAGTGTGATGTGTTTATATAGTAGAGGTAGATGTGTATCCATCCCCCCTTATATTATAGCACCCATTCTCCCCGCTGTAAGATCATGTGTCACGTACACCTGTGTGTGTCAGTCTTCGAACCCGAGTGATAGCACTCGTGTACACTTCCTTTCCCCGCTCATCAACCGTGTGTGCCTGTGTTCGTAATCAAATATACCTCTCTTATTGTTAGATAGATATGAGATATAGAGAGATGATACCCCTCCCCATCTAAGATGTCAAGTGTGTCACAAAAATGTGTGTAATTAATGTCCCCGATCATCCTATGAGATATATATGTCTCCCCTGTATACATACCCTTTCCCACCCTTATTATTCATCTCCCTTCCAATATTACAACACCCCCATATTTACATCACATAACAAAATACCCCACTGCTTACACTGCCAGACTCCATCCCCATAACAACCCCTACATACCCCCCCCCTTGGACCCCCCAGGGTAAACGGTGGTGCCTGAGCCAGACTTGTTGTTATTGGCTACTCCACATCCATACATAAATCCCATCTCATCCCTTCCTCCCCTTTACAATTATTTCCATCTCCTACAATATTAAAATTCACACCCAATCCATACATAAATACCATCCTCCTCCCCTCCCTACCCATTTACCCTTATTATTCCATCTCCTCCAATATTACAATTCACAACCCATCCATACATACATCCCATCTCCTCACTCCATCCCTTTACCCTTATTATCCATATCCTCCAATATTACAAATTCAACCATCCATACATACATCCATCCTCATCTCCTCCCTACCCTTTACCCTTTATTATCCATCTCCATCCATATACAATTAACCCCATCCCCACATACAATCATCCTCCATCCCCCCTTCACTTACCCCCCTTTACCCCTTATTATCCCTCTCCCCCCTCCAATATTACAATTCAACCCCCATCCATACCATACATCCCCCCATCCTCCTACCCCTTCTCCCCTTTACCCCTTATTATCATCTCCCTCAATATTACAATCCCAGCACACTATCATAATTAAAATATCCCATCTACACATTGTGTGTGTCTGTGTACCTATTCTCTATTCTTAATGTATCGATCGTAGATACTGTGTTAGATTAAAGTTCACAAACCGTCACCATATGTGTACCTCGCACCCTTCACAGATACCACCCAACCTTCCCCTTTAACACCCTTATTAACATCTCCCCCAATATTAACAATTAAACCCATCCATACATCACATCCCATCCTCCTCCCCCTTCCCTCCCTTTACCCCTTATATAATCTACCCCCCTCCAATACACAATTAACCATCCCCCATACATCCACATCCCATCTCCTCCCCCTCCATCGTATTAGTCTCAATGTGTAGGCTAGCTCGCACGCCACGCACACCTTATGTGTGTACTTCGCACAAACCACTGTCCCAAAGAATCATAAAAGTATCCTGTCCTGTGTCTAACCTCGTACCTTAATTTGTATATGCTATATTAGCCATCACACTCCACCTCACAGATTATTAGTGAGTGTAAGTATCACTAGTGTATTATAGAGAGATATCACATTCATCTTGAAACCCTCACATACTATTAGTGAACCTCATTATCCATCTCTCCTTCCCCACACACCTCCATTATGTTATTTAATCTCCCCAATCTTCTATACATAATACCATCCATCATCCCTCCTACCCTCCCCTTTTTAGAGATAAGAGAGATAAGTATATCCATGTATTTGTGTGTCTACATATCCACAGTGTATATAGATACATACATCAGTATATCACACCCTACCTCTTTACCCTGCATTCTCCGACCATCTCTCCTCCACAGTTTACAATTTTCTATAGCTCTCACATCCTACATACATAATCTTACCATCCTCATCACACTCCTCGTCCCTGTGTGTTGCTATGTTTCTATCATATGTCTCCCCCTCCAAGATAGAGAGAGATAGAGAGAGATAGATATATAGTATTAGAGATCATACTGACAATCACGACACTGCTAACCCACCAACATGTTCTACACAGCGCTCGTGTCTATCGCTCGCACACTCGCACAATTCTCGCTCACTCTCGCGCCACCTCCCCACCCACCTTCCCATACATACTTTCCATCCTCACACTCCACATTTGTGTTTAATAATTATATATGAGAGTATCTCCTCCAATAATGAGAGAATATAATGAGATACCTCTACCTTCCATAACAAATCTACCATCCTACTCCCTCCTGTGGTGTGCTCTCCCGATCGCGTCTACACTGCACGCCCACTAAACCCCTTCCAATATTACAATAACAACCACATCTCTTACATACCATACTCGTCTATCTCCGTCCCTGTTGTCGTCACACGCGCTCTAATCTTATTATCCATGTGCTATCGCCTCACAAGAGATGAGTGATAATGCACTACTCCATAGAGACCCATCTCATGCCTCACTCGCCACTCTCATACAGTACACTCCTCATCCACACTCGCGGATCCCTCTCTCTCTCTCTCTCTGTCATCCCCCCCCCCCTCTGTGTGTGTTAGATATCTCTCAAATCTATCCTCTCTCAACCTGTGTGTGTATGTGTTGTGTGTACACGCACCTCACTCCATAGAGAGACTGTGTGTGTATGTGTACGCACTCGCTCTCACTCTCGCTCGCGCTCTCATCACACCCGATGATTAGAGATTAGAGAGATATCCCTCACTCCCAATCCCCATCCTCTCCTTTACCCTTATGTTGTCAGTGCCCTACTACTCCTCTCTTACTTCTTCACCCTACCCCTTCCCCCCTCTTACATAACCATCCATCCTCCTCCCCTTCCTACCCTCTGTGTGTGTGTGTGTGTGTGTGTGTCTCCTCAACCCCTCAGCCCCCCCTATCTCCTCCTCTATTACAATTCCAACCCATCCCCAACATCACTCGCATCGCACTCCTCCCTTCCTCCCTTACACCTGATGAGAGAACGCCTATGTGTGTGCATGCTATATCGTATTATGTGTGTGTGTGTACTCCATATCATAAATTTCAAGACCATCCATCTTCCCTACGCGCGCATCGATCACTTATACCTCTATTATCCATCATATGAACAAATATTACTAATCTCCTCTCACACGTGTGTCCA
Organism: Phyllomedusa bahiana; assembly: GCA_025379985.1. NCBI lineage: Eukaryota > Metazoa > Chordata > Amphibia > Anura > Hylidae > Phyllomedusa > Phyllomedusa bahiana. The sequence continues at coordinate 84,076 of JAODAL010007528.1, read as the reverse complement.
AGCACTTACATACTCATCTCCTACACATATCACTCCCCTTAGACCCTTATGTGTGTGTAGCCGCTCATAGAGAGATTACTCTCATTCCCTCCCCCCTACCCCTCTCCACGCTAAAATTACTACCAAACTACCTCGCACATCCATCCGTCCCCCTTCATCCACCCACCCCTCCTCTTTCCCTGCCTATTCTATCACATCTGTACCCCCCTCCCTCCACACCATACCTAACACACTAAACTCTCCACCACCCATCATACATACATCCCCATCCTCCCCATCCCCTCCTCCCCCTTTACCCCCTTATATCCCCCATCTCCCTTCCAATATCTACAATTACACCCCATCCAACCTACAGTGTGTGTGTGTGTGTGTTCCTGCTCTCACTATAGTACTTGATGTACACTGTATTATCAATGTGTACCCTACAATAGTGTGTGTGTGTATATACACTCTCCTTAAATTATACATCATATCTAACTACACGCCCCCTTTACCCCATAATTTATCTCCATGCACGCCCGTAAATTCTACATTTTATAGACACATCCCTTAATACATACCATATACTCAACCTACAGTACACACGCTCGTCACATCAGGCTGCGCTCGCTGTGAGCGTGCCTGAGAGATGTGTGTGTGTGCACACCACCACATCCCATTTATTTCATACATTAATAACTACCTACCCATTTAAAATATTTTCATAGCCATACAATTTTTATTTATATTTATTTTATATATTCAACAATCCCTGTAATACATACCATCCTCCTACCCTCTCCATTTACCATTAATTATCCATTCATCCAATATTACAATTACCCCATCATACTTACATACATCCCTCCTCCCCCCCATTATACCCACTTATTATCATCTCATTCAAATTACAATTTCAACCCTCCCATACATACATCCATCCTCATCCCCCTACTCCCTTTTACCACTCATTTATCCATTCCTCCAATATTTAAATTAACCCCATCCCAACTCCACCCCCACCAGATACCACCCTCCCCCTTCTCTCATTGGACTTAAACCCTGTAGCTATAAGATCTTATTATATAGTATGTCTATAGTCTTTATCTCTGGTATTCTGATAGACCACTTAGATATAGGAGAGATCAACCATCTCCTCCCTTCCCCTCCCTTTACCCTTATTATCACTCCCCCCCAGATTATCTTATCCCAACCATCATCTACTACTCTAGAGAGAAAACAACACAAACCTTCCTCCACCCCTCTCACCCCCACCCTCTAAAACCCCCATTATCACCCCGATGTAACACACTGTACTTATTCGTGTCCAACTATGTGTCATACATAATTTACGTCGTACTAGACATCTATATCTCGACTGCCTATCTGATACGATATGTGTGACTTTCTCTGTCCTTGTGATTATCACTCTCAGATAGCGCATTATATTTTGTGTGTGTGTGGAGTTATCTTAAATCCTTCACTTATATAGATTAACCCATACCACTTACCAAACTTATACTGTAAGGGAGGACATTCTAAATCCCTCCATCAGCCCCCTACACCCCTAGAACCTTTGCATTAATCAATTAATCACACCATAGTTCCCTAGTGTCACCCCCGCACCTCACCACACTTGTGTGATTAATAATGCTAGGATATCAGTACACTCCCCTCTGCCCACCCTCGAGCCCCCCCAGCCTCAGTCCCCTATATATTGGCTGTGTATAAACGTGTGTGCTCTGTAGTTTAGTGTGTGTGAATCTGTTTACAGGCGGTGTGCAACGGGCCTCCCCCCACAACCAATGGTGTGTCTGTGTGTGTGTGTGTGTGTGGAGCGCGCGGTGTGTGTGTGTGTTGTGTTTAATGGCCCCATGAACAGCGGCATGGGTTTTTTTTATTTTTTTAACAGAGAAAAAACTGAGGCATGCGAGTCCCTGGTGATAGACTCCCACTTATTTTTATTCTCCCAAGAAGAGGTAAGCGTTGCTCTCAGTGACAGCTATGAGTTAACAAGAATGTCGCCGTACGTCAGGGTGTATTGAAGACCGCAAATTACCCGCCAATTGTACGGACACTAAACATTATGTTTATGTGAAAACATAAACAGCAGAATTTGTGGGGCTTAACTGTGTCTGTAATGCGGCAAAGTTCGCCCACAAATACGGTAATAATCATAGCGGTGAGGTGCGTAGGATTAGCTGGTTTTCCCTGCACATAGAACCCGACCATAAAATAAGTGACTGCCGCTTCTTTCAGGGGAGAAAGTGAAAATAGGGATGGGTGGTGGCCGGAGCGTAGGCTGAAATTACACGCTGGGAGACTCGTGCGTTTCATACAGCGGCGTTTTAGCGGTGCGCACAGGTATGTTGACAAGACTACGCTGTGTGATAATAAACTTAGGGACAGTAATACGTGTGTTTTGGACTGTACAATGCTGTTCAAAACGCTTACTTCAAGTACAGGGGGGCACGTACATTCACCTCCAGTATCAGAGCCGCGAAGAAGCTGTCGTCACTTCCTACCCCTGGTGTACAATATAATAATATGTGTGGATGTACGAACGGGAGAGACGAGATGTAATTCATAGGCTCTCTGTGAGAAAACTATGAATGACAGTATTTGTGGAGCGACAGGGCGGGAAGGATTGATAGAGACAAATAAGCAATCGAAATGCGCCACATGTTGTACGGCGCGTGAACAATTCCAGTAGTCTGGCTGCAGCAGAGAAAATCATACACAACCCTGACATAGTGACAGGTATAAAAATTTATATTAATATGATTTGTCTTCAGGTTGTAGTTTAAATGCTTAGGGTATGGTCACATGGAGTAATTGCGGTAAGTTCATAGCTCTCTGTGTACTATGGGAGTACAAAGTCAGTACCCACATGCCGTACATTACGAGAATAAGTGACATGTCTAATGCTTTGTTCTATGGGGCCGGGGGCTGTTTGCTCCCCCCGCCCCCGCCGTGCTCGGAGAAAAGTGTGTTAACAGCGCGAAGCTCCTGAAGCACACAGTGTATTGCGGCACGTACCAGGACAACGTCACAATTTACACAGTGGTACTATAGCCGAAGGAGACACACAGGCAGGATATAATGTTTGTACTGATGTGAATGAGGTGATATTGGGGTTATGTGTCGTGTATACACCAATATACAGAAACAATACATCAGGTACAGACACAGAGGACACATACATACACAGAGAATATATTCAAATATTACATACAATATACACATACAATGCAAACATATACCACACTCTCACACACAAACACAGTATACACCTATAAAATACACACAGACATACTATACAAACACAATTCACACAGTATGCACATAAATACAATACATACACATTTGTATAACACACATGCATACACATACTATTAGTACAGTTCACCATTCAGGAACATTATTTTGTCTCATCCTTATTACACTACTTAGAATTATTGTTCCAGCACTGAGGCTCCTCACTCGACTTGTGTCCTTTTGCTGGATCCTGGTCCTGGGCGAGATATGAGGACAGCAGGGGGCTGGAGCCATAGTCTCCGCCGGTCAAGCGCGCTGCTGTCCTGAGTCCCTTCACAGTGTGAGCAGATGTGAGGCACCCCTCCTCCCTCCTGTGCTCCTGTCATCCTGGGCTCCAGTCGCCCTCCCCGTTCGGCAGGCACATAGCTGATGCTCTGAACTGTATGTGCGTCCAGGGGACCCCCACACATGAACAGCTTGTCGGCTCTTCAGGTCATGAGTAATGACTGGAACCCGGAGTTTATGGACCTCTGTGGGCCACAAAACGCCCTCGGAGTTGGTCTGGGGCTGGTGCCTCCGAACAAACCTACCTAGCGACGCCCCTGCCTGTTACCAGTGTTGGACTGGGGAGCCTAGGGCCCACCAGTGAGACTTAATTTTCAGGGCCCACCACTGGAGTTGATTCTGGAGGCACATCTTACAGCTACTGTACATGCCTCTTATATTCTACCTCTTGTTTTTTGCCTCTTTTTCTCTGTATATGCAGTTTAAAAGAAACTCAAGGTCTGCCATGCTCAGAGGCCCAATGGGGGTTTCCCCTGGTCGTCTGTTGGCCAGTCCGAGCTTGTATAAATCAGTACGGTCACATAAGGGACAAGCAATGAAGCAAATATATTTTCAAGTTGCCTAGGGGGATTAAATGTTAAGATAAAAAAAAATAACAAAAATAAAAAATGAAACTTAAAAAGTTCAAAACATCCCGTTTTGCCATTTTACAATGAAAAAAAAAAGAAAAATGTGCACTTAATTAGTATTTCTGAATCTGTAATAGTGCGGTCTATTTAAATGTAGCATCATTTATCCGATATGGTGAACCTCAAAATGATAACAATAAAAACTACACATCAGACCGCAAAAAACGAGCCCTGACTCATGAATGGCAAAAAAAAAAGTTGTACAAAATGGCGCAGCAGTGCAGATTCAAAAAACAGAAAATTTATTTTTTTAAAAGTACTAAAACATTAGGAAGACTCTACATATTTGGGGCCACATGTATGAAAACTGTGTAGGTCTAAAACTCACTTTGTTGCTCATAGCAACCAATCAGAGCCCAGAGAAAAACCAAATTAAAGACCCCAAAGCAACCCAATCAGAGTGCCCCTTTTCATTTAAATATAGTGCTCTGGTAAAAATGGGAGGGGCATTCTGATTGGGTTTCTAGGGCTTTTGATTGGTTTCTATGGGCTCTGATTGGTTGCTATGAGCCTGATTGGGTTTCAAAGGTCAACAAAGTAGTTTTTTGACCTAGACAGCTTTTATACATTTGGCCCAATGTCAGAAAAATCTTTTCACCTGCAGAAAAACAGATAACATATTGTTTATACCAAACAGGGGATTCCATAAAAACAAAATGCTCATCCCCACATAATTTTTTTTTTTCGGGAGGGGGTTCTGTACATCTTGTTCCCCCAAAAAACAAACCCCTTATGTGGCTACATAGATGGAAAAATAAAAAGGAAGGCTGGGGAGGAGAAAACAAAAAACTAAAATTTTGGGGGTTAAGGCTATGTCCACATGATGTATTGTGGCACGTACATTAAAAGCGCCGGGAGTAACCCCATGTTTTTCCCGGGGGCTTTCGCTATCAAACGCTTACTCCTGCGGCGCCGGGGGGGCGGCAGCCGCCCCGGGCCCCCTTTTGGGCATTTATTACTCGCAGCACTTTTTTGCGGAAGTTAAATTTACATGTCACTTTTCTCCCCCCGCGTTCAAAACCATCATAATTTTGCAGTGGGGGAGAGGAGGGGATAATTTCCCTATTCTCTATGAAACCCATTGGGTTACTGTATTTTTTAGCGGCATCCGCCCGGAAATTTGAGCGCAAATACGTGGGGAAAATTTTCCCGGGGGAACATACCCTAATAGTGGTTGGGAAACATTGCCAAAATTTCAAAATTTTGGTTTTCATCCCGATCCAAAGGGGGTATGGTTTTTCCTCTACACAGATGAAAAGGGGGCCCCGCGTATTTTTTTAGGCCGGTTTACTCCCAGTTTGGGTTTTATATTTTTTAAAAAATGTGGCCCTTTTAAGTCATTTCCCCCAAAACTGCGGGATCGGGTTTGATTTTGTCCCCCAAGTATTGTTTTCAAACTTTGCCTTTTTTGTATTCTTTTTTGTTTTTTACAGGAAAAAAATTCTTCAAAGCTGCCGTGTCAGCTGCCAATTCAATAAACCCCTTTTGTCCCAATCCCCAGGAAAGAGTTCAAAAGAAAAAACGGAAGAGTAAATATAATTACCACTCACTGGCAGAGCTTTTACTTGGGCGCAAGCAGGGAAAAGCCCGGGAAATACCCTTTTTCAATATAGTTCTACAATTTTTTACTAAACTTTCTGCAAGCATTCTTCAAAGTTTGTAAGATCGCTGCTAGCTGTCATCGATCGAGAACTTTCGGCCGGGCTTATACGTTGAACTCTATTGCCCTTTAAAAAAAAAGGTGGGACCAAAGCACAAAGTTTTTATAAAAACCCCGGGTTTTCAAACCGACCCAAAAAAAAATCCCAGCTGTGTAAACTACAGCTCAAACTTTCTATTAACCCCTTAACGACCGTGCACCGTCTTTTGGCGTCAGCTGGTGCGGGTCGTTCGTCTGCAGCGACGTCTTTTTGGGGTCGCGCAGACTTCGGGCCCCCCAGCAGCCAAATAGATTCGGGCGAAATAACACCCCGTCCCAAAGCAAACTCCCCGCAGCACCGGGCAGTGGGGGAACCCCCCGCAACCTGGTGCTTTAACCCTTTTTTATTTTCGGCGTTTTTCTTTCCGGCAGCACAATCAAGGGTTTCCCCCCGCTCTGGGCGGGGGATCGGAAAAACCCGGGGACCCGACAGAAACCCGGGAACGGCCGCACATCAAGGCCCGGGAACTAGAGTGGCCCCAAAAAGTTGTCCCGTGACTAAGTCAGTTTACCCAGGGGGAACGGGGGGGGTGCTAAACCCCGAAACACTGGGCCCTTTTTCAGACGACACAATTTTAAAAATTTTTAATTTTGCAAATATGAATAAGCCAAAACTTACTAAGTGTTAAAAAAACATAAAAAGTTGGGAAAAAAAAAAAATAATAAAATAAAAATAAATATTTTAAAAAAAAAAATTGGGGGCATACATTACACACCAAAAAAAACACATATTTGGTAAACTACCGACCGCAAAAAACCTGTAGAAAATTTGGGCATGTTTCCCCAAAGATGGATTTGGGCCGTTGGTTCCCCCCCTGCCTTTCCCCCGCAACTTTTCGTCTCCCACTTTTGGGTTTTTTGGGCGCGGAAACTTTGGGGCCCTGGTTTGGGGGGGCTTGCGGCGAGGGGGGTGTTTGGGCCCCCCTGCAAATATAATGGCCCGGGGCAAACCGCGGCCGGGCCCCCCACGGGACCAGCCCGCAGCCGGACGGGCCCCCCGGGAACACGTGGGGGCAAAAGGCCCGTTTTTTGGGCCCCGGGCAAAACCCTGTCGGGGAAACCCCGCCCCCTAACCCTCGCCAAAACCGTTTTTTGTTTGGGAAAAGGGCCTTTAAAAATAACAAGTTTTTTAAAGGTGTTGGGAATGTGAAAAAGGTGTAAAAAAAAAAGGAAAAAAAAAAAAAAAAATGTAAAAAAAAAATTCTGCAATTATTTTTTAAGTTGAATTTTAAAATATTCCCCCCCCCAAAGGGACAACTTGGGCCCCGAATAAAAAGAGGCCTCAAACAACCGTCAATTTAAAAAAAAAAATAAAAGGGTTTCAACTGTTAAGAAAAGCCGAGGGAAAAATAAAAACAATTTTTTGGTCATTTAAAAAACTTTTCAGGGATCCGGCTTAAGGGGTTTTTAAAGGGCTAAGGGGATTTAAATTTTTTTTGGTTTTTATTTTTTGGTATTTTTACATACTGAATCCACTTAAAAATCTGACCAAAAACCAGTGTAGACATAGTCTAAGCCTGATATTAGTTCACAGTATATACCATAGTTGCCAACTTTTGAAATTGAAAAAGCAGGAGATTGTAGTGTGCCACGCCCCTTCAAAAAAACACACCCACTCCACCTAACTGCATAACGGCTTTGGAAAGAAAGCCAGGTAGATTTCCCCTTATACCGGGGGAGTAGCCCCCCCTAAACCCGGAGTGCCCCTTACACAGGGGTAGATGCCCCCCTTTTAGCCCCAAATAGATCCCCCTCTGTAGCCAGGGAAAATTCCCCCCCCCTTTGTTACCCCGTTTGAAAGCCCCCCCTTTTTTTTGCCAGGTAGAAAGCCCCCCTTTGTTTTGCCAGGTAGTGCCCCCCTTTTTTTTGCCCGGTAGTGCCCCCACTGTTGCCAGGTATTTGCCCCCCCCTGAACCCGGTTGGGGTGCCCCCATTGTTAAACCCGGTAGTGCCCCCCTCTGTAAGCCAGGTAGTGCCCCCCTTTTTTGCCATTTTGATTCCCCCCTTTTTAGCCAGGATTTCCCCCCCCTTTTGGTTTTGGGCCCGTAAAATGCCCCCTTTTTTTCCAAAGGGAGGGTGCCCCATTGTTTTTCCCGGTTTGTGCCCCCTGTTTTCCCGGTAGTTGCCCCCTTTGGTTTCCAAGGTGTGCCCCCATTGTTAGCCAGGTATTTCCCCCTTTTGCCAGGTATGCCCCCCCTTTTTTAGGGAGTTCCCCCCCCCGTTGCCAGGTATTGCCCGCTTTTGGTTTTTCAGGGATGCCCCCATTGGTTTAAACCAGGTAGTGCCCCCCCTTGTGAGCCAGGTTTTGATTCCCCCCTTGTTTTCCAGGTGGGGCCCCCTCCCGTTGCCAGGTAGGGGCCCCCCATTTTTTGCCAGGTAGGTGCCCCCCATTGTTTGGGCCCGGTAGGCCCCCATCTGTTTTCCCGGGTGATGCCCACTTTTTTGCCCGGGGAGTTTCCCCCTCTGTTTGCCAGTAAGGGCCCCCCTGTTGCCAGGTTGGGTTTCCCCCATTGTTTGCCAGGTAGATGCCCCCTCTGTTGCCAGGTGATGCCCCCATTGTTTGCCAGGTAGTGCCCCCATTGTTTGCCAGGTTGTTGCCCCCTCTGTTGCCATGTAGTGCCCCCATTGTTTGCCAGGTAGATGCCCCCTCTGTTGCCAGGTAGTGCCCCCCCTAAAAATAAAATAATAAAAGCCACTCACCTGACCAGGCTCCTGCAGCACGGGCCCGCTCCGGACGATTTGCTCAGGGAAGTGAGAGCACGCCGCACGTCACTTCCCCTGCGCCGCTGACCTGTATGTACGGCGCACACCGGCGCTGTACATACAGGGGGAGAAGGGAGGAGGGGAGCGATCCCTCCTGCCTCGTCCCTGCACAGCGAAACTCCGGGCGGGTGAAGCGGCCGCAGCGGCCGCTTCACCCGCCTGTGGAAACGGCCCGGCGGCGCCAGAGTAGCGCACCAGCGCTACTCTGTCGCCGCGGTCAGTTAAAGAGCCAACTCTGCCAGGAGGGCGGGAGGGGGACCCCAATTAGCGGGACCCCCCGCCAAAAGCGGGAGAGTTGGCATGTATGGTATATACTGCCTTCATAGCAGCTTGTGTCATATTGCCACAGAGGACAATGTGTTAGCATACAGGAGTAAGGATAAAATAAAGTTTTAAAATAAATATCTCTTAACGGGATTTATAAAAAAAAAAAAAGTTGATAAATATAAAGTCTGCAAGAAATAAAAGATAAGTTAAAATAAGTAATATGAAAATTTTTAGTTTTTACCATATAAAACAAAACTTCATAGAACTATTATTAGTTTACTCACCTGCTCCTGCGGTGTAACCTGCTGCCTACAGATCAGACTGCTTGTACAATGTGACAGGTTCCTTTATTTTCCTTCTCGCCTTCCAAGAGCCATAACTTTGTTATTTTGAATCTATATAGACATATGAGGGTTTTTATTTTGCAGGACAAGATGTATTTTCTAATGTCGTCATTGACCATGGAATATACTGGGAAACCCCCCAAAAAATTATAAGTGGGATGAAATGTTAAAAAAATAAATAAACTTGCACCATGTTTGTGGGGGGTTTGTTTTTATGACATTCACTCTTCAGTATAAATGATGGGTTCTCTGTTTGCTGCCGGATGGTACAATTCCAGCAATACCAAATACGTAGGGTGTTCGTTATATTTGTTCTTCCACCTATGGACCTGAATGATGGCGCATTTTTTTTGCGGGCTGTAGTGTACTTTTAATTGGTATCACTTTGGGATGGATGCGACTATTTCATCACTTTTTATTCCAAACTTTAGAGGCCGTAAAATGACCAAAAAACCCCACAATTTTAGAATTTTTTCTTCTACGGTGTTCAACGTATGGGATAAATAATGTTATATTTTAATAGATCGGACTTTTACGGACACGGCGATACCAAATATGTGTAACTTTTCCACTATTGTATTTGTTACTTTTTTCATTTCTAAAATGGCTAACTTCTCTAGTTACTGATCACATCTTTTTGCTCTGGCAGTGGCCAAGCTGGTGACGTCACTTCCTGCTGTGTCTTATCAACATGATGGAGCTTTTCAGTCTTCCATCTTATCTTTCTACTGAGAAAAACTTTAACCCTTTGGGTATGTTCACACGGCTTATTTTGGGGCGCATTTCGCCACGTGTTTAGAGTGTACTGCGCTCTAATACGAGCGAAATGCGCCCCAATCATTACAGTAATCCATGATTCTCATAGAGAACCATGGATTATGCCTCCTCTCTCCGGGCATAAGTGACATGTTACTTATTCGCAGCGCACTCGCGCTGCGAGTAATAAATGTCTATGGGATCAGCGCGACTCCCGAACACCCGGCTTAATTGCGGGGCATACTGTACGCATGGATAGATAGATAGATATACAGGCAGTCCCCAAATTACACTGTTCCGACTAACATCTGTCCCCTAGTTACAGAGACTTATGGGGTATGCTGGCACTTGTAGTTCCATATTCCACAGCAGACAGAAGCTGTGAAATGAGAAGTTCCAGCATGCAACAGCAGCACATGAGGTGAAAATGAGGTGACATCTTCTTAACAAGGGCACAGACAGCAAAACACATGTAAAAGCTCTTCCCTGTGCTACCATAAACTAAAAAAAAAAAAAAAAAAAATTTGTGCTGGAGTTACATTTAATAAATATACCTGTTCTTACGTACATACAACTTCAACTTAAAGGGGTTTTCTCACTACATTGATTCATCTCACCTCAGTCCTGTTTTCTTTGTTTCATTTGAATTCAGGGGCGTGTTTACTGGCTTCCACTAGGCTGCAGTAGAAGCCAGGTCTGTATCTATAGCAACCAGTGCTGGCAGCCTGTCAGGAGATTTCAAAAAGATCTGTAGCTATAGCGACCTGAGGAACTGATGCAGCCCACACAAGAGGGGATATCTAGGCATAGGTAGGATATTGTTATTGGACACACATTGCAAAGTAACTTGTGTTTGGAAGATCTTTAACATAGAAAGCAGCGATCCTTGTAGTGAGACAACCCCTTTAAGAACAAACCTGCAGTCCCTATCCTGTTTGTAACTCGGGGACTGCCTATAATGTGTTTGGGACCTCCATCACAAAGGTGTGACTGGATCCGTTTACCGTCAGACAAGAACGACATCCTGCAGATCCCATTGACTACAATGAGGCCTGTCAGGTTTCCACCATGGTGGCCGCTGTTTTAGCATGCTGTGCTAATTTTTTCCGTCCTTCCTGATGGAACTTGCAACAGAGGTTCCACCCTTGATGAGTCATGCAGAGTTTATTAAAGTATACGAGCCATATGTAGGCTTAACATAGAGGCAGAATGAGCTTGTTGATTGCTTCCAGGTAACAAAACTAGAAACCATGTAAAAAGAAACATAAAATATAACGGGATTTATCATAAAATTCATCGGTTTAGAATTTCACTGGGGAACAAAAAATATTTTTTTGGGTGCCTAGAAATTTTGAACTTATTCTTTGTATTCGCCGAGTCCGAAAATCACATCTCTCTTTTGTTCTAGCAGCTCTAGATTATGAAAGGTTGATTACATGATTCTACATTGTTCTTGTGATTAATTTAGTTATAAATATGTAATAGAGATGAATATAGAATTTGCTCGGCACATTCATGTTCTGGTTGCATGTGTTCTTTAAATGTTCTAAAATGTATGTATTTTCTGTTTTGCATGAATTTCCAACATTTCTTTAGTACTATGCTGAGCACCAACTAGTTTCAGCAACATATACTTGGTAAGGTGGCAATGCCGGATCTCCAAAACTAGAGCTGATATGGAAAAACGAGTGTCATTTTCAGAATCATCGTCCCAAACATACTCAAAACCGGTTCCAACTTTTAAGGCATCAAAATGAGTGTTTCCCCAATGTAATTGCCTAGATTGGCAATATAAATCAAAGATGTAACTAAATGAATTGAATCAAGTTATAGGATTCATGGAATTATCCTATTGACAGAAAGCAGTGATCTTATAAAAACATGAGGAAGTGATACACACCATATAATTTGGAAATTATATTTGTGACTTATATGTGATGTAATTGGAAAACCCTTTGATTTCTATAATTCTTTTATTAAAATTTTAAAAACATTACAATAAATAAACAAGTACAAAACTTTGCCCAAAAAAAACCACAATACACAGAGCACTGCACCTCATGGCTTATCTAACACCAGTCCAGACCGACATTCTCCCCTGCAAAAACCAACTACCCTAGTTCCCTGAAATGTGAATTCTTGTTCATGGAAAAATAAAGCATCCCCTAAAAATAAGTCTTAGCGCGTCTTTAGGAGCAAAAATTAATATAAGACACTGCCTTATTTTTGGGGAAACAGGGTATATACAATATTTACACTACTATACATAATTACAACCCAAGATGCCCCGGCCCAATTGCACACTTTTTTTTTTTCTTTTTCTCCCCCACATAGCAAACAAACAGATAAGTTATAAGGAAAAAAGAAACCCAACACACACCACCACATTTTTTTTGACCCTGAACTGATCCTGCATCCCTTGCCCCCAGCACATGTTAACGGACATCCATGAATCAGATTTTTTGTTTTTTTCTACAAAGTCCCAAAAACCCCAATGTCCCACAAAACTCCCCCCCCCCCTCCCTTTTGCCGGCACCCAACCAAACACTAAGGCCTCGTTCACACGACTTATTTCAGAACTATTTACATCGGATTGCCGATCGTAAAATACGTTCTGAAATCAGTTGAAAATAAAGTGCAAATAAGTGCCACTAAGTGTGGGAAGTATTGTAACTGATTTCCCGACGGATTCACCATCTCCAATCATTGGGGTGGGTGAATCCGTCCGTAAATAATTGACATGCACATTTTTTTTTTCCGTCCGGATTGCCGTCGTCAATCCGGGGCAGCAACCCGGGTCACGGAAAACGCGTTGTGTGAACGACGAGCCGTAATTTTCAAATTGAAATCAATAGAAAATAGGCTGTTATTATTTCTGACTGATTTGCCGACGGATTGACGATCGTCAATCCGTCGGCAAATCCGCGGCGAAATAAGCCGTGTGAACGAGGCCTAAAGCCCAATCCCCAACACATATATAATACAAAAAATATACAATGTGTACACACTACAAGAATATATACAAAATCACTGAAACTCTTAGTCAGGTTTTTCAGCCACACCACCCCGAAAGCCCACGTTCGGCACCTGCAAGCCCTATATCCTCACACAGTCACCAAAATAAAAATCCTACTGTGCAGAATCAACCCACTACCAGGAGGGGAGACGACAGGCTAGTGCACGGGTGTCAAACACAAGGCACGCCTTATGTTGTCCAGCCCGCGGCCGCCCGCCAATCTCTCCGACTCTGCACGGCCGTTTTACAGCAGTGCCTGTACCTTTTAGCTGCCTATGTCTACCGTCCCTCCCTGTCACACCAAAATAGTAAAGGGCGGGGAACCTTAATGTGGCACAATGGCAGCAGTAAATAAACCGGAGGAGTGTTATGAACAGCAGTGGTGGGCCCTTCTTTTCCCTTCCTAGGCCAACCTTGCATTTTGCATTTGCAATAAGCATATGGCTAGGAGTACAGTAAGGGGGCTGTTTACCTACAGGGGGCATATATACCTACAAGGGATGCTATATATCTACCTATCTACAGGGAGCTGTATATTTACTTACAGGGGGCAGATATACTGGTCATCTACAGGGGGCTTTATACCCACTTATCTACCTACAAGGGTCATATATACCTATCTACCTACAGGGGGCAATATAGTCTTCCTGGTTGCCCTCAAAGGACTTATTATAATAGAAATACTGTACAAATATAACAGTTAAGGAGAAGTTCCATTTACACAGTTCTAAAATTATGGCGGTCCTTTAAAGGGAACCTGTCACATAGGTTGTGCCCCCCTTGCTGAGGACAGCACAAGCTAGTGTCAGACCTGCTGTTCCCAGCACTGTGTCCTTTATTCTGTAAGATGCTGTAGTTTAAGAGCATTTACCCCTCAAATCTTATTCATGAGTAGGTGTTTGCTCCACCCAGCACAGGCTAGCCCCGCCCAGTGACAGTTTCTACCTATTCAAAGTAATAGGTTTGTCAGTTGAGGTGGGCGGGGCTAGCCTCCGATTGGCCAGGTTTGAAAAAAAGTGACACTCTGAAGGACTCTTCGAATGACTCTTCTGGCTGAAAACTGCAGATTTGAGCTTTAAATACACGAAAACTGCTGCATCTTACAGAATAAGGGACACAGCGCTGGAAACAGCAGGTCTGACACTAGCTTGTTCTGTCCTCAGCCAGGGAAGCAAAAACTATGTGACAGGTTCTCTTTAAGGTATGCCGTGAGGCTGATGTGGCGCCCGGTGAAAATGAGTTTGACACCCCTGGGCTAGGGTACTCCAAAGGCAAAGCCCCTCCAATGGAAAGAGGCTCTACCTGCCCCCGACCTCTCCTACTCCAGAGAGCGCACCTGCACCAGGTGTCTTCTGTACTGTTCCAATGTGCTGTCCCTCGGACCCTATCCCACCATGGCTCCTGCTTCTATAGAAGTTTCTATGATTATTTCCGCAGCCCTTACATCATGGTTATCTGTGTTTTCTGTGTAAGATTAACACAAGTTTTCTTTCCAGCCTTGTTTATCTGACCAGTACTCATTAATTGTTAATGTAAAGCAATAAAGATTGTGCCAATCACCTATTACCCACAAAAGCAACATCGCCGGAGTCATTGAGGAGTGCGGGGCGGCTGCTTGCTGGCAGTTATTCCTTCTTCTTCCTCCGGGGAATAAAACCTATTACAGCTGTAATTGTGTTTTTGCAGCTCAGACAATGAAGAACCACATCAGAGTAGTTATTAGATTATTAGCTAACCTTACCCCAGAATTACGCCGGTGCCGGCTCTGCCAGTGATCTACTTTTCATTCCTGCTTAAACAATTAGGTATATTGACTCTTCCCAGAGATTATTTGCCATTATTCATATAGCTTTCTGTGTAATGTTACGTATAAGAGTTACACAGTTGAGTCACATTATTATGACCACTTCCTACTTTCAATGTCAGGGGCAGGGGTGTAGCTATAGGGGGTGCAGCAGTAGCAGTCGCCTGCAGCCTGAGGGGGCCCCAAAAGCCCTTCTGCCACATAAGGAGACACCCGAATTGGAAATGGCACACAGTAGCTGGGGGTACCATCTCACTTTTTGCACTAGTGCCCAGGAGCTTAAAGTTATGCCTCTGGTCAGGGGTGCGTAGCACATGAAGGAAGTCGTGTTGTGAGTTGGCTTGGTGGGTGCATAAGGTGTGTGATAGGCTGCCTGCACACATATCCTTCATTGCTGTCATGGGTAAATGGGGCGATTTATCAGAGGTGCAGAAAGGGATGATTATTGGCTTTCCGGCCAAGGCTGCCAGTATTTCTGAAACTGCGCAGTTTATCAACTGCTGCTGTGGTGAAAGTGTATCGTGAATGGACAAAGGGCACCAATGCGACATGGAAACTACAGGGCACCATAGGTCATTGATGCGAAGGAGCAGGTCAAAATGACCCAGGAGTGACCAGACGTGTATCTAATCCAGCAGTTCAGTGAACCCTACTGTGTATGGGGCCCCGAAGCAGATGGATGTTACTGCACCTCTGCAAACAAAGCTGCGCAGACAGAATTGGAATTGGACCTCCACTGATTGGCAAAGGGTTGTCTTCTCCAATGAGTCACATTTTCTGCTACACCCTGCAACCATTGCTGGAAGAACACAAGCTGGTTGGGGCAGTGTTATAGTCGGGGAATGTCTCCATGGCATTCTCTGGGCCACTCGTTCATGTGGAAGACACTGTCAACTAATGTGGATATGAATCCCTACTTGCAGATCACATACATCCATACATGCTGATTCTCTTCCCTGTAGCAGATGGGATCTTCCAGCAAGACAATGCGATATGTCACGCGCTTATAAATGTCCAACATTGGTTTAAAGAGCATGACAAGTCTTCCAAGTACTACATTGGCCTCCTAATTCTCCAGTCTTTAAGGGGTTTTCTCATCTCACAGTTTCATAGGATGCATGAATGAAATAATGCTGCTTTGCTCTGTCATTTCCTGGTCAAACTGTCTGTAATTAGCATATGAGCTCTATGTATTTAGACTTCTGCTAGATAAGTTTCATGCTGTCAGGACCAGGGAAGCTTCTGAGTTAAAATAAACAGCAGTAATTACTGGCTTTTGTCTGAAAGATCAGATAACACACAAGCTCTCACTGTCCGGAGTTCTGTGCTTCCAAGACTCGTGTAATGACTTTGCTCCCTGCTATCAGATAGAACAAACAGCAGGGGAGAAGAAGTACACAGGTCGGTCACTTGGGGAACCAGAGAGAGCACAGAAGGTGATAAAATCACTTGTAGCTCCTTAACAAAAAAAAGAACAACACAATATATAAGGAAAACATCTTTATTTAGTGTTCCCAACATGTTGAAAGCTATTCTTTGTAGCAAGACAATCCCTTTAATCCTAATTGAGCCTCTTTAGGAGTACCTACATGGTGGTTTTGGCTGTATGGCCCCACTAGCAGCTGTGTGATGCAGTCAGTTCCAGATACTTGTTACAACCTACCAAGACCTTATTGAGTCACTCCCAGCCCACCAAGCTGCTATCCTTGTTTAACACAGTAGATACTCCGTACCTTATCAAATAATTCTCCACTCCAAGGTACGAGAACAGTTGATCCAACATAAAATCGCCTTTTACTAAATTAACAAAGATCCAAAGACAGAGTAAAACAGCTTGTCTGGCATCAGCTAACGCGTTTCATGCTGAACTGAGACCATGTTCATAGCTGGTTTTAGTCGTTTAAGTGGGTGTTACGTACACACCCATCAGCTGTGAAATGCGTCAGCAGACACCAGGCAAGCTGTTGCTGATCGGATGATCCAAACAGTTAGCCAAGAAAGAGAGTCGCTCATAGCATATGTATAGCTACCCTGGGTGAGCACTGCTTAATTTTTCTATTGTGTTACTCTGGACATTAGCTGGTGGTCAAAATAATGTGACTCGACTGTGTATTTGTTACTGTGGCTCTCAAGCTTCTGAGACGCTTCAGCTCTTATAGACCATCTGGCCATGTGGAAATTGATAGAATTCATGGTGTCCCAACACCTGGAGAGCAACACCTTGGAGACCACTTTGTTACTGGAAAAGCTGGGTGACAACCAGCATGGAAGTAATCATGGTCTAAATGATGTAACCAGTTTAAAAAAAAACTGGCATTCCCATGTCAGACATTAATGGCATATTGACAGCTTCTGCCATAAATGTCTGATTTGGGAGTACTGGGATCCTCTTACCTTGTCTGTGCTGTGGCTGTACAGCACTGAGAGGTACTGTAGCTATGCATGCGCGGCTCCCCTTCTCTCCTATAGGTGTTCTGATTACAGCCAAATGAGTGTGCTCGTCTCTAGTCAGAACTACCTTTGAAATAAACAGAGAGCCGCACACCCTCAGCCACCTCACTGTATTGTGTAGCTGTGGCACAGATTAGGACGGAAGGAAAGGGGACCTGCATTCTTGAGGTAGGCGTAGGTCTCGGCACCTATCAGACTTTTATGGCTTAGCGTCTCAATATGCCACTAATGTCTGTGATAGTCGCACCCTTTTAATGTCGGCTAAAGTGGTTGTCACCCAACTGTTCTAGAATTGACAGAATTAGATTGCCCTTATTTGCTATAAGTTGACAGCATGGCTAATGTAGCCATACATACAGCTGAAACCAGTAGTTTCCATACACTATATAAAAAGACACATCTGCAGGTTTTTCTTTCTATCTGACATGAAATCAGAATAAACCTTCCCCGCTTTAGGTCAATTAGGAACCAAAATGAGTGATATTTGCCAAATGGTAAATAATGAGAGAGTTTTTGAATTTTTTAAGTACTTTTTATTTTCTGCACAGTAAAAAGTTTACATACATTAGGATTACTATGTCTTTAAACAATTTGGGACAGCCCATATGATGATGTCATGTCTTTGGAAGCTTCTGGTTTATTGGCAACATCAGTTAATTAGAAACATACCTGTGGATGTATTTTAATGCAGACCAGAAACACCCTGCTTCTGTGTGTAACATCATGGGAAAGTCTAATTAAATCAGCCAAGATATCAGAAAGAGAATTATGGACTTGCACAAGTCTGGATTATCATTGGGTGCAATTTTCAAACAATGTCCAGCCATCATACTGCTCAGGAAAGAGATGGGTAAAAAACAGTAGAATTGCATGGTGGCTATTCAAATAGATGACTATCCATAAAACATACTTGCCAACTTTTGAAAGCGGACATCAGGGATCTCTGAAGGTGCAACGCACATAGCACGACCACGCCCTCTTGTTTTTGAGCCACACCCCTTCACAAAAAGTCATGCCCACTCTACCTGTTTAATGGACACAGGCATGACCTTCAGGGGATGCAAGAGATGGAGTTTAGTACTGTCATTTTTTTTTTAATGTTCTTATATTTACACAGGTTTCCCCTTTGAACTATGTTGGACTCATTGGTTTATGTCAGACCAACATTGGATTGATTTATTTAATAAAATGGTGAAAAGGAGTTTGTGTTGGGAAGTGTTTATTTAATAGAAGTTTTTTGGTGCAGTTTGTGTCTGGGTTTTTTTTTTCTATTTAATTTCAGGTTTAGTAATGGAGGTATTTGACAGACACCTCTCCATTGCTAGTGCCCGGGCTTGGTGTCAGCCCGCAATAGTTATTGTCACCCCAAGACTGACACTAACCTCATGTCACTAACATACCAGGGGTACTGGAAAGAGCGAGGTTACCGTCAGAAGCAGACCCGTTACTGTGATGGTTGACTTCTGGGGTGGCTGCAGGCTGGTATTGTTAGATGGGAAGGGACCAGTGTGAATGGATCTTCCAATTCTGATAGTATCAGGCTGCAGCTGTCAGTTTTACCTTGGCTGGTTATGGAAAATGGTGGGGCCCCACTTCATTTTTTTTGTTCAAAAATAATTTATTTATTGAGAATCCTAAAGTGGGCAACTCCTGTAATCATACAGTGGATGCATATGTTTACATTATCATTAAATAAATAAATTTTTTGGGAAAAAAACAACATGGGGTCCCCCCCATTTTCCATAACCAGCCAAGGTAAAACCGACCGCTGAAGCCTGATACTATCAGAATGAGAAGAACAATCGATACTGGTCCCTTCTCATTCTAAAATTATCAACCCGCAGCTGCTCCACAAGAGGACCATCACATTAGAGGGTCTGCTTCTGACGGTTACTGGCTATTCCTAATACCCCTGCTGTGTGACACAGGGTTAGTGTCAGCCTTGGGCAACAAGAAACAATGCTGGCTGACACCAAGCCCAAGCGATAATAATGAAGAGGTGTCTGTCAGACACCTCCATTACTGTACTATCACTGGAATTATATGGAAAAAAAAAACACATATACAAATTAAACAAAAAAACTTTTATTTAAATAAACACTCCCCGACTACAGCCCTCTTTAAGCATTTTATTTGAAAAAAAAAAGATCCAAGGTTGATCCGACATTACACACATACATACAGGCTGGAAAGCTGGGTGACACCCATCGCCCACAAGTAACATAGTAACATCCAGCTTTTCATGAGAGGAATACTGGGTGCCACCTTTGGGCGATGGAATGTCACCCAGCTTTCCTGGATGCTGAATAGGCTATTGCCATATGCAATCTCCAGAGTCTCCTGCGGTGTCTGCAGGGGGTAGAAGACAGAGAGCAGAAGGCAACTTCTACCCCCTGTGACCTGACTCCTGCCCGCTGAGACTGCTAGAAACAGACCGCAGAAGACAGGAGCAAAGGGCACACTCACACTCACACACACTCCTCCCCAACACATTCAAACACACACACCTACCTTGCACACTGAAATACACACACACCCCTCAACCGCACACTGAAATACACACACCCCTTCCCCGCACACTCAAACACACACACTCCCCTCCCCCACACACTCAAACACATACACCGCTACCCCGCACACTCAAACACACACACTCCCCCCCCCCGCACACTCAAACACACACACCCCTCTCCTGCACACTTAAACACACACCCCTACTTTGCACACTGAAATACACACACACCCCTCAACCGCACACTGAAATACACACACCCCTTCCCCACACACTCAAAGACATCCACCGCCCCCCCGCACACTCAAACACACACCCCTCTCCTCCTCCACCACTCAAACACACCCACTTCCCCCAGCACACTCAAACACACAAACCCCTCTCCTGCACACTCAAACACACACACAGTCCTTCCCCGCAAACTCAAACACACACCCCTCACCTCCTCCGCCACTCAAACACACACCCTCCCCCGCACACTCACACACACCCCTCTCCTGCACACTCAAACACACACTCTTCTCCTGCACACTCAAACACACACTCTTCTCCTGCACACTCAAACACACACTCTTCTCCGCAAACTCAAACACACACCCCTCACCCCCTCCGCACACTCCCACACTCACCCTCCCCTCCGCCGCACACTCAAACACACACTCCTCTCCTGCACACTCAAACACACACTCCTCTCCTGCACACTCAAACACACACTCCTCTCCTGCACACTCAAACACACACTCCTCTCCTGCACACTCACACACACATTGTGCCTCCCATAAGGTCAGAAAAAGACCTCTGGGGCATTTTTACACAACTTTTTGTGCTCCTTTGCTGATTTCCCCTGTAGCTTTGGTGATCTATTAGCCCTAGTCATAGGGAAAATACAGCCAGACCCCAGTACTGACTGTAGAGCTGATCTGGGTCTGATAAGACCCACTATCTTCTGCAGTTACCTAGCCGGGGGCAGAGAGGCAGGAAGCCAAAAGGCTCCCTGCCTATCTGTATATACAGCGCTCACTTAGCGCTGTATATACAGCAATTGAGAAAGTTGGGATGGTATTCAACCATCCTTGCCTTCTCCATGGAGAGCTCCAGTGTTACCGCAATCCAGTCAGCTATGGGAATGACTGTATGCCACCTATGAGAAGCAGCCGTCAACCATCTCTCCCAGGATTATAAACTGTAAACGAGCCCTAATAACTTTATTAACATGAAGGCGAGGCGAGAGGTCTGGCCTGCGTATTTCATTTGTATGCAAATTGGTTGAGTATGATAATTTTGTAGTAGAAATCTAGCAGGATAAAAGGCATGTAAAAAAATGACTGCAGCGTCCGGATATGCAGATTTTTTCATTCTTCCTTTTTAATTTTTACTTACGTAACAACTGGATTTCGCAAGAAGAGCATTCATTAATATAAAATAGCTAATACAGCCTGCAAAAAATAAGATATAAAAATAGACGCGTGCGTCCGGAAAAGCTACAAAGTGGAACAAAGTCATCAGTTCTCTGCTTTTTCCTCCATAACATTTCTACAATGCAGCTCAATGTATCCACCCCAGTCTAGTGTGATCTGCCTAATGTTGGTGAGATCAGGCCTCTTTTCCCTGAGCGTTGTGAGCAGGGGCATGTCTAGAGAAGCTTGGGCCCCATAGCAAACTTTTGGATGCCCCCCCCCCCCCCCACCCCCCCCCCTTGCCCATGAACATTTCCCGGTACCTTTTAATAATAGTCGTGAAACCAAATAATCAAAGGGAAATACCTAACCATACATTCACCATCATTACTCAAAAAATAAACCCACATACCAAAGACCAACATTACCAATAACACTACTACATAAGGACCTGATTACTACATAAGAACACAATCACAAAATACCACCACAAAGTGATGGAATAATACCCCTATAGTATTACTGAATAAAGATCAGTATATAAATATTATCGCCATATAGTGACTACATAGCGGTAAATCCCCAAATTTAATTCAGATCCACAAAGTAACAAAGACCTCAGAAACCCCCCCCCCCCTCCCCTCCCTTTTAATATAACACAGACTGCTGACTGCAACCTGCACAGGTGCAGTTACCACAGTATAATGCAGACCCTTCAGCCCACCCAACGTCTTACAGACCCACCCCAAGGCACAGTCACACAATATAATACAGATCTCCAGACACATCCCCCAATACAATACAGGCCACCAGATACCCCACCACCATCAATTTAATACGGATCAGAGGTGCAGGCTCCCAAGTTTAAAACAACCCCCCACCCGACACGTCCCTTTAATATATTACAGATGCCTAGACACAACCCCCACCAATATAATAGTCTCCCCCAGACACAGAACCCCCAATATTATACAGAATCCCCAGGCATAGCCCCCTGAATATAATGCAGATCCCCATACAGCCCCCAAATATAACACAGCCCCCGACAGAGCACCGCCCCAAAGAAAGCAGGCCCACCCTACACAGCTTTCACCATTTTAATACAGCCCCCATATAACCAACCCAACCTAGGCATAGCCCCCAATATAATACAGGACCCACCAGACACAGCCACCCAATATAATATAGGAACCACCAGGCACAGCCCCCATTTTAATACAAACCCCCAATACAATACAGGACCCTTCAGACAGCCCCCCAATATAATACAGCTCCCAATCTAAAACGGAACCCTCCAGACACAGCCCACAACAAAATACAGCCCTCCAATATAATACAGTCAGGACTCACTGACACAACCCCAAATATACAACCCCCCAATATAATATGGGACCTTCCAGGACCAGCCTCCCAATATTATACAGCCCCCCAATATAATACAGGACTCCCAAACACAGGCCCCCAATATAATACAGGATCCACCAGACACAGCGCCCCCCAATATAATACAGTCCCCCAATATAACACAGGACCTTCCCAGGTCACAGAGCATGCCTAGAAAACTCTTCAATAGAAATTAATGGGTCTGCTCCTGTTCACAGGCTCCTATGTCCATGAAGCTGCTGTAAAGCATCTCTCTAAAGCATGTCAAAAGCAGCTCAGGCAAGATGGCCGCCCCCATAATCATACAGAGACAACAGAATTTAAAAAAATTAGAAAATAAAAACAGCTAAGAAGAAAAGACTATGCATCACTATCTTATTTTAATTAGTAGGAAAAAAAACTGTCAATAGATTTTCTCTAAAGCACGCCTTCACCCAAAGCCAGAAAATTAACAGGTGCCTCCCATTCGGATGGCGGTTGCTGCTTCTACCCTATTTCAGGACAGGATAAGACCCAATACCAAGCTGAAAAAGCTTTTGACTCGGTTTCACGGCGTTTTCTGAATAATCCTCTATGATGGCGCGGCTTTGGAGACAACTTCCTCTCCTTTCTATGTCATTGCTAACCCCACTTGAGTATCTTTCTAACAATCAACGGAATTAACTCTAACACCATATCGATTTTAAGGGGCTCTCACCAGGGCTGCTTTTCTTGCCTACTTTTTGACCTATCCATAGACCCCCCTCATTCACCATCTTGAAATGGTAACCAAATTAAAGGGCATTTGCATAGGCTCAAGGGAAATTAAGCTTTCAGCCTTTGCTGATAATCTTTTACTTTACATAATGGACCCATCTCAGACTGACATTCTGACCTTTGGATCCCTGTCGTACTTCAGGGCAAATAAACATTAATCAAAAGCATTGCTCCTAAAGGGCCAGGACAACCCATCCTGGTCATCGCAAAATCCCTTCCGATGGAAATCAGATTCCTTACCCTACCTGGAGGTACAGATCACTAAAAAGGCGAGCTCCCTGTATACTTGAAACTCAAGATCATTTTTTAGCTCTTTAGATGCACAACTCACTACGTGAAAAAACCTCACACTGTCATCCCTAGGAAGAGCAAACGTATCATCACGGATGGATTAAGTTGGACCATTCAGCCATTGGTGACATTATAGAGCTATGCATTGCACGCTGGTCATCATTTTTAATGCATTAGACTTTTGTCTATATACAGCATTTAACTTTTTTCCCCTGATGAACTGTTAGTTAATGGGGAAATGCGTCGCAATTTGGGTATCGACCAATTAATATTAGTGTATGGGTAGCCAACTAGGGTGGGTTCGCCCTTTTCAGGGTGGTATCCATGCTGTATAGGAAAGGCCAGAGAATATTTTTTCATGCTTTAATAGCAGTGGTCATACTCTGACCTTTGTCATCCAAGTATTATATATATACATAATTGTTTTTGGTCCTTGGGATAGAAATATCAGTTTAGTTTTTGGAACTATGGGCCAATCTTTTGGACAGTGATCCCTATAACCTGGATGGTGCAGTGAGTAATAAACCTACAAAATATATTAAGGGGTATTGTTTACAATAACTCCATGTTTTTTTGCTAACTGTTTGATGCCTATGTGCTGTCATTGATTGCTGTTACCTATATGATTTGGAACTAGGAGAGGATACTGGTTGTCTTATTTATTATTGAATATTAAAAGTTACATTTTACTTTTCTCTAAACTAAATAACCCTAATCTTGCTAATCTTTCTGGGTATTGCAGTCCACCCAGTCCTTTTATTATCTTTGCTGCCTGTCTTTGAACATGTTTAAGCTCTACAATGTCTTTCTCGTGCACTGGTGCCCAAAACTGTACACAATATATCATGTGTGGTCTGTATTATGGGAGAACGATGTTCTCTTCATGTGCATCTATGCCCCTTTTATTACACCCCATAATCCTATTTGCCTTGGCAGCTGCTGCCTGACACTGGCTGCTACAGTTAAGTTTACTGTCCACCAGGATTTCCAAGTCCTTCTCCAGGTCATTTTTACCAAGAGTTTTTCCTTCTAACAAATAGTCATGGAATGGAATTTTCCTTCCCATGTTCATAACCTTTTATGTATCCATGTTAAACCTCATCTGCCACTTCCCTGGCCAGGCCTCCAACTTATCCAGATCCCTTTGTAATAGTATATTATGCTCTATTGTGTTGATTACTTTACACAGTTTAGTATCATCTGCAAAGATTGATATTCTACTATGCAATCCTTCTGTAAAGGCATTAATAAATATATAAAATAGGGAATATAGAGAATAGGGCCCAATGCTGGTACCTGTGTATCCAACTATTAACATGGATACTGTCTGAGTATGTACCATTAATCACCACCCTTTGTTTTCTATCACTGAGTCAGTTACTTACCCACTTGCAACATTTTCCTCCAGTCCAAGCATCCTCATTTTACTTACCAATCTTTTATGTGACACAGTATAAAAAGCTTTAGAAAAATTCAGATATATGACATCCAAATGATTAGTTTGACAGGACCAATCCTTCATAAACCCATGCTGGAACTTAGTTATATATTTATTTTCAGTGAGATACTCCAGTATAGTATCTCTTAGAAAACCTTTAAACAATTTACCTACAATATAGGTTAAAGTGTTCAGCCTAAAGTTCCCAGGCTCTTTTTTGACCCCTTTTTGAATATTGGCACCGCATTTGCTATGCGCCAATCCTTTGGGACATGTCCCGTTACTATACAGTCCATAAATATTAAGAAAAGGGACCTGTCACATTACTTAATTCCCTTAGGACACAGGGTTGTTCTGGTAATCCGTCTATTTTAATCTTCTTAAGGCTGAGCTGCACTTCTTCTTGGGTTAGACAAGAAACATTTAAGGTGGAGCTCAGCTCATCCCTCTGCTTGTCAACAGGAAGGTCATTTTTCTCGGTAAATACAGTGGAGAAAAAATTGTTCAGTAGGTTAGCTTTCTCCTCATCGCCCTCTACAATACCCCACTCACTACTTTTTAAAGGGCCAAAGTTTTCAGTTTTATTCTTTTTACTATTTATATAGTTAAAAAAATTGGGGGTTAGTTTTACTTTCTTTAGCAATCTGTCTTTCTGTGTCCATTCTTGCTGTCTTTCATTTTTTTCATATTTTATTTTTTTCCTTATACGTTTTAAATGCTCCTTCACCCCCCCCCCTCCAGTTTAAGTAGCTAAAATGCTTTTTTTTTGTTTATCTTTTTACATCTTTGCTAATCCACATTGTTTTTTTCTTGTTTCTAATCACTAGGTGCCATAAGCAGGAGATGCTATAAGCAGGAGATGCTTTAGATTTTGTATGGTCCCTGTTCTCCACCCTTCATTTTAAGCTTTGCGGGCCCTACTTCTGGTGCATTGCAGTGCAATTACACCCCAAAGTATGCACTTACGGCGTGTGAACATACCCTAAGTGAGAACTATAAGAAAGAGCTTCTAAAAACTCCAAACTGATGAGTTATATTTTGTAAGGAACACTGAGACTGACTAGTATTACCTCTGTTTTTCAGATAGTGTTCCGGAAGATTAGTGATGTGAAAAGAGAGGAAGAAGAGTGGATGAAAAGTAAAAATGAAGCCCCCCTGATCCTCCCACCTGACCATCCAGTCCGACGACTGTTTCAAAGATTCCGTCAGCAGAAGGAGGCTCGCCTGGCAGCAGAACGAGGAGGAAGAGACCCAAATGAACGTGATCTAGAAAAAGGCAATATACTTGTGGAACACTCTGCTCGCAACACTATAAAGGCCAGCCTTGTCACTGTCACCGAAAGCCCCGCTACTCCGGTATCGTTCAAAGCAGCCTCCACCTCTGGGGTGTCAGACCGAGCTAAGCTCCATGCTCCAGTGTCTGAAACCACTGGAGGTAAAGTGGCCGGGGAGTTGGTGAAAAGAAAAGGGTGGGCAAGGTTTAGAGATGCGTGTGGGAAAGGGGAGGATTGGAATAAAGTATCTAAAGCTGAATCTATGGAAATATTACCTGACAGAACTAAACCGTCAGGGGAGGCCACCTTAAAGAAGACAGACTCCTGTGACAGTGGTATAACAAAAAGTGATTTACGCTTAGACAGTGTTGGGGAGACTAAGAGCCCCCAAGATCGAAGTCCTGTGCAAGCTGAAGTTAAACACACTTTTTATCCTATTCCAGAACAGACCCTCCAAGCTACAGTTTTAGAAGTGAAGCATGAGTTAAAAGAAGACATAAAAGCTTTGAATACAAAAATCACAAATATCGAAAAACAGCTTGCGGAAATATTAAGAATACTAGCTTCACGAAGGTGCTCCCAATCACCACAAGAGATCTTTGAAATATCTCGTCCCCAGTCTCCCGAATCAGAAAGAGATATATTTGGATCCAGCTAGAACACCCTAAGGGCAATAGTATCACAATCAAGGTGTCCAGACCCCCAGATTTTAAGTACGACCTCCAACATGGTTCCTTACTCTAATGTGGGTGTAAGGAGGTCCAACCCTCTACAAGATGAGCACGTTCTTGGCCAAACATGGGCTATGTCTCCAAGTTGGGCTCTGTCAACCATCTAAAAGTTTTCATTGATTCATTTGGTATCTGGAAAGCGTAAAGATGGATTTGTCATCTACTAGTTTTACGTGAATTTTACACATATCATTCGAAGCCAGAAGAAGAAGACAAGAGTTGACACACGGGATGGCGGTTATAGTCCCTCTGCCTTTGGAATAGGATTATTGATTGCTAACTTTACAACTGAATGATAAGAGAGGGGCTGACGCACCTTTATATCTAAATACTGGGAAGTTGTTTTATGATATTTCTTCCCAAAACGCATGCCTTATGTAACTGATTTTCATCCTTGTCCAATTGGAAGGATGGACAAGATGGCCTGTATGACTGTATGAAACATCTTTCTTTGCTGCGGCCTTTTTTATAAAAAAGCTTGCATACCCACCCACTGAATGTCACAATATATAGACAACTTGTGCTTCTTGGGTCCTTTCTTGGGGCGATTGATTGATTAGGAAATTGCAATATATATAAAATAAATATATTTTCTAGACTCCCTTTAGCTTTAGAGAAGAAACTTTGAAAAGTTATGGTTGTTGCTTTAAGTGCTTAAGGATGATGCCGTGCAGTACCTTCTTACAACGAGCAGATGTTGCTGTTTTTTTTTTTTTGGGGAGGGGGGGGTTCTTGAATGTTATTATAAAACAGGTATTAGAAATAGGAAGCATAGCAATAGCATACAACACCATCTGCAGATTGAGAAGGTACTGCATCAAGAACATAGATGTCAAAGTAGATTGTGACGCTATAAATGAAGAGTCTTCCAATGAGCTACAATTGTGAAATTATTTCTTGATAAGAGTTTACTGATTATGATGAATTTGATTGACTGAACAGAGTTGAGTAAGCATGAGAATAACTTTGGCGTGGACTATGTGTTGCAAATATTGTTCTATTAAAGGGACACTCCAAGTAAAAAAAAAATGATGTGGTTTTATGCTAACAGAGTTACAAACATCTTAAAAGTAAAACTTCAGACATTCAAAGAAGACTTGTTTCTGTTCCTGATGTGTCCATTGTAGTAAATCCCTGTGAAATAACAATTCTGCAGCCTCTTCTCTCATAACTCTGTGTTGTGCTGTTCCTCTGTTATTCCTCCTGGAAATTTATTACTGAATTTGTCAGCTGGGCGTTATCATTCCAGTTTCCAGAGGGGCGTGTCCCTGCATACACTGACTGTCACTACTGATTGGACAATGTCAGACTGTGCAAGGACACACCTCAAATAGGTAACACACAGCAGTCAGACTGGTACTAAATTTTTAGGAGTATTTACAGAGGAGCCACGCAACATAAAGAAAATGTTCTATAAATTATTGCATGGGAAATACTAGTATTTACTAAAACAGACATATCAGTAATGGTCACGGGTTCTCTTTAATTTCTCCTCTTTTCTGTAAAACAACCAGGATTGCCCCTAAAATGCCCACTTTTAGGTCGGCTTTAGATAACTCCACCCGCTGCCCAGCAAAATTGGGACCGTGGGCAAAGATAGCCTTGAGGGGGCCGAGCATAATATTTAACTAATATTACTGGAGTGCTTCTTTAACATTGCAATTGCAGCACCTAGTAGTAGTAATCTCTGGTTACTATGAGTTGCAGTGTGCTTTCATCCTTCACTACTTTCCATTACTATGGTTTCTGCTTTTATATGAACAATATATTGTGACATTCAGGCTCTATTTTTATGATACATCTTCATTAACTTTTCTGAAAAGATGCTTATATTTTGATATCTTATGTTCCTAATTTATTGCACGCAACTAGGCCTCATTTACCAATACTGCCAAAAAGAAAAACTGGTCTTGTTGCCTAAAGCAGCCAACAAGAACACAGTTCTAACTTACTGCTTTGGGCAACAAGATCAGTTTTGTCCTTTTAGGCAGTTTTGATAAATTCTCCTAAGTTCTGTTGTTTGATACATATTCAGATTTGTCTATATTTGTCATTTATAGTATATATAGAAGAGATATATTACATATCAGCCACAATATATTATCTGTCACGTAATCTAGAGCCCCACTGGTTGGTGATTATTAACTACCACAACAATGGTAAACAAAATAGTTTAGCCTATTGTTCTTAAGCGGCAATCTCTGACCTTAGGCCTGCGCGGCCGTGGCAAAACTACAACGCCCAGCAAATTCGCTGTCAGAAGAGCTTGTAGTTTCACCGTGGCTACAGAGCCTCAGGTTGGGGATAACCACTCTACAGAATTTTCTATCAGGGATCTGAAATGTGTTTTGCACAGATTAAAGCAGCCGGTACTGTAAAGTATTAATCATTACACAAAGCATTTGACCTGACAGCACAGTGTGACAAATCGGAAGACGGCGACAGAAAGTTCTACTTTATATAAATTATTCCCACTGTCCGATACAGCTGCAGGGATGTGAAGGATGACACGACAAATGTTGAGCCTTATTGTGTTTGGCAAGTGGTTTTCTTTTACTGGGGAGAGAAGCTTTAACCGTTGGCTTTCAATCAAGGGAATTACTTTTCTTTGACATCTGCTCCTTCCCTCTCCAGAAGACCATTTTGTGTTTCCTCAGAATAACGATTTCTATTAGCTGATGGCGCTGTGCATGATATTGCATCTTAGACAACTTCCTCCTGCAGAGATTCCCTCCTGTGTTCTCTCTGTCCGCAGTAATTACACCGCTAGATAAATGCATACTACTCCAGGTATGGTCACTGATAGGTCAGCTTCTCCGCCGCTTATCACCTCATCATTTCTTTTATGTATATTCTTCAACTTATATAATTGTCATAACTTTAAGAATATACCAAAGATCACCAAGTACATTTTCTTTATATCTGACGATTTTAAAATTAACACTACCCCGGTTAAAATCTATCTCTCTATCTATCTCTCTATCTCTCTCTCTATCTATCTATCTCTATCTATCTATCTATCTATCTATCTATCTCTATCTATCTCTCTATCTATTACTCTATCTATCTCTATCTTCTATCTACTATCTATCTACTACTATCTCTTCTTTCTATCTATCTCTACTATCTTATCTATTCTATTCTATCTTCTATTCTATCTATTCTACTATCTATCTATTCTATCTATCATTATCTATCCAATCTATCTATCTTATCATCTATCTATTATCTATTTTATCTATCTATCTATTATTTTCCAATATATATCTATCCGTCAAATTTCTATTCTTCTGTCTTTTGTTTTAATTTTTATCCTTCTATTTTCTATCTATCCATTTACCTATTTATCTGTCTATCTATCCATCTATCTATCTATCCATTCATATGCCACCTTTCCATCTATCTATCTTCTGTCTGTCTATCTATCTGTGCACAGCAGGTGAAATTAGTATCATCTATAATAATCTATCTATCTAATTCTATTCTAATTATCATATCTACCCCTCAAATCACATCCAAATATAATCTAATTCCATAAATTTCTATTTCTTTTTTGTTTTAATTTTTTAAATCCTTCTATTTTCAAATCAAATCCATCTACCTATTTACCCTGTCTATCTATCCATCTATCTATCCATTTATATGCCACCTTTCCATCTATCTATCTTCTGTCTGTCTATCTATCTGTGCACAGCAGGTGAAATCTCTATCTATCTATCTATCTATCTATCTATCTATCTATCTATCTTTCTATCACTCCAATATATATCTATCCGTCAAATTTCTATTCTTCTGTCTTTTGTTTTAATTTTTATCCTTCTATTTTCTATCTATCCATCTACCTATTTATCTGTCTATCTATCCATCTATCTATCTATCCATTTATATGCCACCTTTCCATCTATCTATCTTCTGTCTGTCTATCTATCTGTGCACAGCAGGTGAAATAAGTATTGAACACATCACCAATTGTATAAGTAAATCTATTTCTAAAGTTGCTATTAACATGAAATTATCACCAGGTATCCGTAACAACCCATCTAATCCACACAGGCAAATAAATCAAACAATAGATATCAACAAATATTAAGTTCTGCATAATAATGAGAAATGACACAGGGAAAAAGTATTGAACACGCTTACTGAAATGTGTTTAATACTTTGTACAAAAGCCTTTTTTTGGTGATGACGCCTAGATGGGATTTTGGCTCATTGTTCACTCACTATTCACATCCTGAAGGTTCTGCGGGCTCTGAGCTTTAGTTCCTTCCTTAGATTTTCTATTGGATGCAGCTCAGGTGATTGGCTCGGCCATTCTAGCAGCTTTATTTCCTTTCTCTGAAACCAACTGAGAGTTTCCTTGGCCGTGTGTCTGGGATCATTGCTGAAATGCCCACCCTTGTTTCATCTTTATCATCCTGGTAGATGGCAGCAGATTTATATCAAGAATGTCTCGGTACATTTGTCCATTTATCCTTCCTTCAATTATATGAGGTTTGCCAGTGCCGTATGCTGAAAAACAGCCCCACACCATGATGTTCCCACCTCCAAACCTCATTGTTGGCATGGTGTTTAATGGGTTTATATGCAGTTGCCTTTTGGCCTCCAAACATGCTGTGTATTATGGCATCCAAAGAGTTCCATTTTGGTCTCACCTGACCGAGCTATATTCTCCCAGTATTTCACAGGCTTATCTAAATGTTGTTAAACTTTACACAAACTTGATCATGCTTTTTGTTCAGCAATGAAGTCTTGTGTAGTGACTGTGCATACAGGCCATGGCGGTTGAGTGCATTACATATTGTTTTCTTTGAAACAATTGTACCTGCTGATTCCAGGTCTTTCTGTAGCTCTCCACAGGTGTCCTTGGCTCTTGGACAACTCTTCTGATAATTCTTTTCACTACTCTGTCTGAAATCTTGTGGGAGCACTTGGTCGTGGCCGGTTTATGGTGAAATTATGTTCTTTCCACTTCCGGATTATGGCCCCAACAGTGCCTACTCGAACCTTAGGCAGTTTAGAAATTCTAATATTTTGCAACAATAAGTTTGCAAAGATCTTGAGCTGGCTCACTTGTTTTACCCATCATGAGATGTTTCTTGTGTGGCACCTTATTAATGAGCCACCTTTTTATAGGCCATCAGTTGAATCAGCTGAAATTTTTATTCACTAAGTGGTAAGATTGCTTTCTTATTACTGACAAATTTCAGCTGATATCATGACTTTCAATGGCTTTTCAATGCAATTCTCTTTCTTTGTGTTCAATACTTTTTCCCTGTGTCAGTTCTCATAATTACACATAACTTAATTTATGGACATCAATGGTTTGATTTCTTTGTCTGTGTAGATTGGATGGGTTGTTACTGATAAATGGTTAGAATTTCATGTCAATAGCTCTATTAGAAATATATTTATTTAGAAAATTGGTGATGTTTTCAATAGCTATTTCTGTCTGCTACTTATCTATCTGTATATGTATCTTTATCATATCCATATATCTTTATCTCTATCTATTATGTATCTATTTATCTACAGCTTATCTGTCCATCTACCATCTATCTATCTTTATCTCTTTCTGTCTATCATCTTCTAATCTATCTCTTATCTACCACATATATCTGTCTATCTATCTATTTATTTATCTATCTTTATCTCTTATCTACCTGTTTATATTTCTTTAGCATATCTATCTACCTATTTATATATATACCAATTATCTTTCTATTCAAATATCTATCTCTTATTTATCTATCTATTTATCTATCCCATATCAATCTATCTATCTATCTATCTATCTATCTATATTTCTTTATCATATCTATTTTTCTTATTCCTTATTTTTCTTTTACCTATCTGTCTTTATCATAAAATCTGTCTTTTATTTATCGATAGCTAGCTATCCCTTTATATGTCTACCGTGGCACTTTCCAAAAAACTGTGATAAGTGGGTTACAGCCCTTTCTAAGCTAATCACAAAAGATACACAAGGTCAATAAACAAAATCCTATCAAATGTCTTTGTATGCAACAAAATACAACAAACAAGCCAACTTTTGGATTCCAATCAGGATAAAATAGCAGTTGAGTTCACATATCGGTTCAGTCCTTGTTTGAGTCACTTTATATATTTGTGCATCAGGCACCAAAAATTAGATTGTAAGCTCTATGGGGCAGGGAATCACAGTGCCTGAAAATATTTTGTTACAGCACTATTCAAGAGTAAATCTATCGTTGAGACTGTATATAAGTGTAAATGTCATGTATATATCTGTACGGCTATATATTTCTGTAGGGAGGAGATCATATAATGAGGTTTCTGGCCAGTCTGAGCTTGCAATATGCCGTTTTTTAGTGCAGGGACTTTAAGTGGCTTTTATGAAATACCAAACTGATATTTCTTTGGCTGTTGAGGCAGCATGTATCACGTCCCGGAAGTTTGTCTCATTTTCATGTCTTTTTATTGAGGATTAGAAGACTTGAATATTCTGCATTTGTATTGTATTCCCTTGTTCCTGTTTGTGTGGTATTAGGGTCTTGTCTTGAGGATTGTATTTTCCTGTGCGTATGATACTGCTAAGTCTGAGCAATGGGCTCTTGATCTGGGAGGTGGCTGTTAAATTTAGATTTTTCACCAAAATGTTCTAATGTTGTTCAGCCCATCAATTGAATGTCTCTCCTTTAACAAATCTTCTCCAAATCCAAATTGACCAAAGATGGACTCATGTGAATATTTGTAGCTGATGTAATCAAGTCATAAGGGCCATGTTGTATCAAGGCTGAATGTCTACAAGAGGATTCTTTTTCCAATAGTGGAGCTCATGGGCACAACTTTTGGCACTCTCACCCCCATCCCATTTATGGTTATCCTAAGTCTCACCTTTTTCACTTATGGATATTTGCTTCTGTTCATAGTGGAAATTGAGATGCTTTACTAGAGCCTTCACATGTGGCCCAGGGGCTTTTAATGAACTCGGGGATTAGTTGTAGGTTCAGTCCCTTTGACAGCAAAAGTAGTGTTGAATTCGGTGCTACTTTTGCCATCAAATTTGACAGAGCTGATAAGAGAGGTTTCATCAGCAGTGTGTACATAGCTCTAGTTACATCAAGTTATGATTTCCTCCATGCATTTAGTTGTCAGTGCCATAAGACGTAAGTGACATACATGAACTGTTGCTTGAATTTTGACCCTTTAGGCCAGGCGTCCTCAACTCCAGTCCTCAAGACCCACCAACAGGTCATGTTTTCTGGATTTTCTTAGCATTGCACTGGTGATATAATTATTGTCAGAGCATTCTGTGGGATATCCTGAAAACATGACCTGTTGGTGGGTCTTGAGGACTGGAGTTGGGAGCCCTGCTTAAGGTCTACCAAAGAAACAAGCCATTTTCAGTAGACTAGGGTTCTAGTTACGGAGCTTGGGGGACATGTGAGATGTTTTGCAGTGGTTACAGGAAGGTTTGAGACTATGTTTCTCTGAAGGAAATACAGAAGTCCCTCAGGTTACTGTGGCCTCAATATACAATATTTTCATCATACAATGGTCTTTCCTGGTACATTGTATGTTGAGTGTGATTTCAAAATTCAATATCCCAGACACTAATCCAGCCATTCATCATAAATATTTTACTTATAAAACAGCTGTATTAGTGAAGTTCATGCAGTACTACAAGTCCTCTAAAGGCAGTAGATGTGGACAGCCTTATTTGCTGTGCCGTGGTACATTGTAAAAAAGCCCAAGCACTGACATATAATTTTTCAAGGCTCCAAAGGTCTAGGGGAAGACAACTTCATAGAACCAGCTTCTAGAAATTATTAAAAACCCCTGCATGTGCAGTGATCATTGTAAAGTGGCCCAGCATTTAGTCCACTGGTGAAGGAACTTCAGTCTGTCACTGTTTAATTCCATAATTTTACCATTTCCTCTAGGAAGTGCTGTATTAATTTGGAGCCTTAGCCTTGTGAGGGTTCTATCAATCCAGAACCACTGTGGATGGGAATGACTGATGTAAGAAGCTGGGTGCATATAGAATTAGATAGGGCACAGCACTAGATCTATAGGCAATGCACCAGACTGCATGAAATGGCTGGACATATGTAACCTCACTCTAGTAGGGTAAATAAGAATTAAGGGCCACATGTATGAAACGGTTTTGGTCTAAAACTCACTTTTTTCCCCATAGAAACTTATGGGCAAAAAAGTGAGTTTTAGACCAAAACCGTTTCATGCATGTGGCCCTAAATTTGTGCTGCTATATTCTAATTTTATCAGGACAACTGTTTGAAAAATTGAGAGGCTTTCTTTTTTCAGTCACCAAAATATTACAGTTTAATCCGGCATCCGGTATTATTTTGGTGAAGATGGTCAAGTGCTTGTTCCAGTTGAAACTCCCTGATGACCCAAAATGGAAGATGGAGATTGATGGAACTGAATGAAGTTACAGTATGTGTGCATTCAATAATAGGCACTTATCCATCTCATGAGCAACTTTTTGAACGTAGTCTTGTCAGATGTTATGTCCTTTGTTTGTTCTCTTAGCAAAGCAATGATAGCAATAAGCAAGTGATAATGATTCTTAATAATAAATAAAAAAACTCTATAGAAGTTAGAATTTAGATCCCATCTCTATGTCATCAAAACCCCAAATATATTTCAGACGTCTGGTAGTAGAAAGGTTGTGGCCTGGTCGACGAGCTCTGATACCCAACCAACTGCTAAGTACTGAATAATACTGGCACCTCAGATTAGGCCAGGAATCAGGAATGTTCATAGCTACTTATAAAATATAATGGAATTGGGCCCTTCATGCCCCTGAGTAGAGTTGGTATGGATCATATGTGTCAGCCATGAGTCTTAGCATAGGGCAACGCTGAGTACCAGAATACACAGAAAACTCTGGTTTTCACACTTTACCCCTTAAACAAAGAATTTGTGAACTTGCTGCAGAGAACTTCTTGGTGACTATCTCCAAAGTTCTCCCAACTTCTAGGTGACTATCTCCAAAGTTCTCCAAACTTCTAGGTGACTATCTCCAAAGTTCTCCAAACTTCTAGGTGACTATCTCCAAAGTTCTTCAAACTTCTAGGTGACTATCTCCAAAGTTCTCCAAACTTCTAGGTCACTATCTCCAAATCACTTGTGGTGATGGCTGTCATGTAGACATAATACATGATTGGGTCAGGACAGGCGGAGTTCAGTCGTAAATGGGTCACAGGCAGAAGGTCAGGACAGGCAGAATTAAAACTTAGATGGGTCACAGGCAGAACGTCAGGACCGTAAACAGTTCAGGAAGAACCCAAAGATCTATACTGGAAAACCGTATGGCAAATCGCTCTTCAAACAGCACTAAGCATACTGACAATGTGGCGGCCAACTAGGGGGGGGGGGAGATACCCTCTAAATATCTACAGGCAGCAGGGAATAGGTCAGGAAAGTTGAATGAGTCTTCAGATCGCTGAGAGTTGGCATGTGTGTGCCCTTGAGGAGAGCTAGCAGCAGGGAGAGAGAAGATGCGGCAACAGACTGGGGGAAAGAGATGCCACCCAACGCAGCAGCGAGGAACATGAGCACACCTGTGGCTCAGCAAATGGGCCACGGCGTAAAAACTGACAGTTATCAGGTTCTGACCACCAAAGACCACCAATATTACTGCATTTCCTGTTGTCACTTTTGAAGAATAGGAAAAAACTGAAAAATCCCAATATGTCAAAGCTTCTCTGTTGTCTAACTTCTGACTTACTAAGCCGTGTCTGACTTTGCATTTTGGGTGAAAATACCATTCCTCTCTCGCTAAATTTTCAAAGTAGGGAACAATTTTATTACACTCCAGAATTTTTCATGGAGAATTTAGAAGGCTGTAATGAAAATCTTGCCATCTCACCCTTCATCCAGTGATAAAAGTACAGCTAACTTAAGTACAGCTCTGTTCCTAGTGCAGCTGCGGCGCTGGGAGCAAAACTCTTTATCTGCAGAGATGTCTCTAGACGTCGCTGCAGAATAACAACTTGCAACGGCCGATGTCTATAGTCGGTGGGCGGTCATTAAAGGGGTTTTGCCACAATCTAATGTTGACGTGGGATCCTCCAAAATGGGTATTTAATCACTTTTCTAAATATATGTCATTAAAAAAAGTGAAGCTATAGCCTTTCTTACATGCCCTTGGTTTCCTGACAGTTTACATTAGACACGACTAGGCACTGACAGGAGCTGATGTGGCTGCGCTTGCATTGTTTGCACTTCTTATCTGATGGCAGGGAACATGAACGAGCTTTGAAGGGACTGGGGAGAAAAGATGCTGTGTCTTTTGTATAGAGAATCCACTGGTTGTAATGTAATTATCTGAGTAAACATGCAGATGCTCCCTGCTCAGCCCTCCTCTCCCCCCTCAGCAGTTCGTGAACAAATGAAAGACGCTGCCTGCTCAGAGATTATCTTCTCTCCTGAGCAGATAAGAGGGAGAAACTTGTGCACAATACAGTTATCCCCTGTGGGTTAGCCAAATAACATGTTTGCTCAAGTACAGAGACTGAATAACATGAACATGCTTGGGAGGTGGAGTGATGACATCACAGAGGAGGTACTTGTTTTTTTAAACACAGAAACACAAACGTCCCTTTTCAAGCCTCAAGAGGGGAGTATCAGCCTGTTAGGTGAGGAACTCACTTCTTGGCAAAACCCCTTTAAGGAGTTAAAATGGTGGATATACAGTGTACTTAAAAACAATTATTTACCTTTAAACGTTCTTGTTTTTAGATCCAACATTATCTGTTTAACTTATATTTTACTATATCGTGATTAACAGTTATGGTTTAACCCAAAGAAGTGTTTAAGGGATGTATTAGAAAAACTTTTCAGTATCCACTGCCTTTACCAGCTGCCACCTGACATTGAGGCACATAATCCATTCTGGCAAGACAGAGCTGATAACTGTTACTTTTGATTAATTTGCCTCGAAACTAAATAATACCTTGAAAATGTGGAGGAAAAAATCTTCTCCCATCAATTAAAATCCACGATATTTCTTATCATTCTTGCATCGTGCCACTCTCGAAAGCCTACATAAATCTCAGCAGAAAGATTTTTGCAATAAAAATGCAGTATTTTGCCTTAAGATTCCTGGTGAGTGATGGGTTCACGACTGTGATTCATCTATTGAGTTCTTGAAAAACAGTCTCACTATTTACAGTCACCGCCTGAAGTTAAAGCAGTTCTTTAGGAAAAAAAAATGTCAAAATCTTTTGAAAAATGATGACACACAGAAAGTAATTTCATCTACGTATCATTGTATTTTCCTTAGTTGATATTTGAGATAGAATTATGTTGTTTTAAGACTGAGACAACATCAATTCAGTCTACATTACTGATTATAGCTGGCGGCTTATGTCTATATTTCTAGTTTTTTTTTTAGTCAAATATGATGAGAGTCAATATCTTTAGCCTAACGTAGTAACCTCCAAGACCAAATTAATGAAGGCTCAATCAATTATTGATGCATCATAAAGGGCAATGTATGAACGTTGGCGCTGACGGGCCAGTTCTAAATAGGTTTAAGGCAGTGTAGAATGTATGACCCTGTTTCTCTGCAGGTCATACATACAGGGCAGTGTAGAGCCAATACCACAAGTCTGGCTCAGGCACCACCTTTACCCTGTCTGGCTGTTCTTCTGCAGGTCATACATACAGGGGATGTAGAGCCAATACCACAAGTCTGGCTCAGGCACCACCTTTACCCTTGGTCTGTTCTTCTGCAGGACATACATAGAGGGCAGTGTAGAGCAATTACCACAAGTCTGGCTCAGGCACCACCTTTACCCTGGTCTGGCTGTTCTTCTGCAGATCATACATACAGGGCAGTGTAGAGGCCAATACCACAAGTCTGGCTCAGGCACCACCTTTACCGCTGGTCTGGCTGTTCTTCTGCAGGTCATACATACAGGCATGTGTAGAGCCAATACCACAAGTCTGGCTCAGGCACCACCTTTACCCTGGTTCTGGCTGTTCCCTGTAGGTCATACATACAGGCGCCGTGTAGAGCCAATACCACAAGTCTGGCTCAGGCACCACCTTACCCTGGTCTGGCTGCTCTTCTGCAGGTCATACATACAGGGCAGTGTAGAGCCAATAGGACAAGTCTGGCTCAGGCCCCACCTTTACCCTGGTCTGTTCTTCTGCAGGTCATACATACAGGGCAGTGTAGAGCCAATACCACAAGTCTGGCTCAGGCACCACCTTTACCCTGGTCTGGCTGTTCTTCTGCAGGACATACATACAGGGCAGTGTAGTGTCAATACCACAAGTCTGGGTCAGGCACCACCTTTACCCTGGTCTGTTCTTCTACAGGTCATACATACAGGGCAGTGTAGAGCCAATACCACAAGTCTGGCTCAGACACCACCTTTACCTGGGTCTGGGTGTTCTTCTGCAGGACATACATACAGAGCAGTGTAGAGCCAATACCACAAGTCTGGCTCAGGCACCACCTTTACCCTGGTCTGACTGTTCTTCTGCAGGTCATACATACAGGGCAGTGTAGAGCCAATAGGACAAGTCTGACTAAGGCACCAACTTTACCCTGGTCTGGCTGTTCTTCTGCAGGTCATACAGACAGGGCAGTGTAGAGTCAATACCACAAGTCTGGCTCAGGCACCACCTTTACCCTGGTCTGGCTGTTCTTCTGCAGGTCATACATACAGGGCAGTGTAGAGCCAATACCACAAGTCTGGCTCAGACACCACCTTTACCCTGGTCTGACTGTTCTTCTGCAGGTCATACATACAGGGCAGTGTAGAGCCAATACCACAAGTCTGGCTCAGGCACCACCTTTACCCTGGTCTGACTGTTCTTCTGCAGGTCATACATACAGGGCAGTGTAGAGCCAATACCACAAGTCTGGCTCAGGCACCACCTTTACCCTGGTCTGGCTGTTCTTCTGCAGGTCATACATACAGGTGCAGTGTAGAGCCAATACAACAAGTCAGGCTCAGCACCACCTTTACCCCTGGTCTGTTCTTCTGCAGGTCATACATACAGGGCAGTGTAGAGCCAATACCACAAGTCTGGCTCAGGCACCACCTTTACCCTGGTCTGGCTGTTCTTCTGCAGGTCATATATACAGGGCAGTGTAGAGCCAATACCACAAGTCTGGCTCAGGCAACAACCTTACCCTGGTCTGGCTGTTCTCCTGCAGGTCATACATACAGGGCAGTGTAGAGCCAATACCACAAGTCTGGCTCAGGCACCACCTTTACCCTGGTCTGGCTGTTCTTCTGCAGGTCATACATACAGGGCAGTGTAGAGCCAATACCACAAGTCTGGCTCAGGCACCACCTTTACCCTGGTCTGGCTGTTCTTCTGCAGGTCATACATACAGGCAGTGTAGAACCAATACCACAAGTCTGGCTCAGGCACCACCTTTACCCTGGTCTGGCTGTTCTTCTGCAGGTCATACATACAGGGCAGTGTAGAGACAATACCTCAAGTCTGGCTCAGGCACCACATTTACCCTGATCTGGCTGTTCTTCTGCAGGTCATACATACAGGGCAGTGTAGAGCCAA
This sequence comes from Phyllomedusa bahiana, assembly GCA_025379985.1. Lineage (NCBI taxonomy): Eukaryota > Metazoa > Chordata > Amphibia > Anura > Hylidae > Phyllomedusa > Phyllomedusa bahiana. The sequence goes on along the minus strand of JAODAL010007528.1, from coordinate 43,432 downwards.
TATCACAAGTCTGGCTCAGGCACCACCTTTACCCTGGTCTGTTCTTCTGCAGGTCATACATACAGGGCAGTGTAGAGCCAATACCACAAGTCTGGCTCAGGCACCACCTTTACCCTGGTCTGTTCTTCTGCAGATCATACATACAACCATGCACTTAAATGGGCATCATCATATATTTGAATGGCCATATGGATGTTCGTCTAGTAATAGCAGCTGATTACATGGGATCATGGTAGTGATCATTTGATCCCCAGAGTCTTTCAAGTTGACAAAGACTCTTAAAAGGCCTTTCCTCATCAGGCTGTTTCATATTGCTTGCGCTTCACAACCAGCTTCAGGCCTCCACTTCCTGTTCAGGTTGTGGATGGTTTCCCAGCCCCTTTTCCTGCTATCCCTGTAAATACTTTTGAGGGGTGGGTTAGCCCCCAAAACCCCCCGGGCTCCGGCCCTTCTAAAAGGGTTGTGGTTTCCCCCCTTGGGAAAAATAAAAAAGCCCATAGGGCTATAAAAAACCCCCCCCAGGGATAATTTAAAACCGCCCCTCCCCCAGGGCCAAAATAGGGGAACCCCTTGTAAAAGGCCCCAGTGGAAAGGGCCCCCTGCTCCAAAAAGCCCTAAACCCGGGTATTTGCCCCCCCCTTTAAAATACCCTTTGGGCAAACCCCCTTGGGGCATAAAATTTTGGGGCAAATGCCCCCCCTTTTAAAATTTAATTTAAAAATTTTGGGATTTCAAAAATTTATTTCCCGGGAAAAAATGTACCTATATGTCAATTAGTTCCCGGAAATAATGAAATGGTATAACCCGTTAAAATTGGGGTGTAGTTTTCCCGGGAAAAATTAAAACCCCTTTTGGGGGGCTCCCAAATAAGCTTTAATGTTTAAAAGTTTGTTTAAAAAGGGTTCCTAACCCTATCCCCGGGTTGGGTTAAAAGGGGTTTTCCCCCCGGAAAACCCCCGGCCCCCCTCTAGGAGGTTTTAAAATTCCCCTTCCCTTTTAAAAAGTAAAGACAAAAAACCTAACAATGCCTTAAAAGCATAAAAAAAGGGTTTAAAAAATTTACCTTTATAATTGTTGGAAATTTACGGCCCCGGGTTTGTGAACCCGTTCCTTTTTTCCCCCTTGTAACCCCTTTAAAAAAACCCCTTTTGTTATTGTCCCTCCCTACCCAAAAAGGCCCTTGCCTTTCAAACTTTTGAAAAAAACTCGGGGCCCCGGTTTTTGGCCCAATTGGGGGGGGTCATTATCACCCATCATTTCTTAAAATTTAAATTTTAAAATTTGGCCCCCTTTTGGGGGGGTTTTGTTAAAAAGGTCTAAAAAAAGGAGCAAATGAAAGGTAAAAAAAGGGACGAAGGGCCCCAGAAAAGGCTTAGAAATGGGTCCAAAAAAAATGGCAGGGGGTTTTTTCCAAAAGGGAAATTTAAGAAAAGGAAAGAGAAAACTTTCCCATCAGAAAAAAAATAAACTGGGGGTTCTGTTCCAAAAGGGAAAGCACGGTGCCCCCAAACTTAACGGGGAGGCCTAAAAAAGGGGAGTATTTTTTATTTACCCGGGAAACATTACAGCCGTGTGGAAAAATTGTCCCCAATTGTTCCCCCCTTTTGACCGTTAAATTTCTGTTTAACCTTTTCTTCTTGTTTGGGGGCTCAACCACAGGGCTTTTAGGTTTTTTAATTAGGGGGGTTTTAAAGGGAAAATTTTCCCCCCATTCTCCCCCTTCCATTTGGCCCTGAAAAACCCGCAACCAAAAACAACCCAAAAAATAAAAAAAAAGCTTTTTAAAAAATTTTATGTAAAAAATTTTAAACATGGCAAAATTTCCCAAAACAAGGGAAACAAACCGGAAAGGGAAATTTTCCGCCGGGGGTTTGGGCCACTTTTTTTTACCCACCCCCCTGGTGACCGAATAATATCCCCACAAAAAGATGACAAAACACCCCCCCCAAAATTTGACTGAAAAACCTCCACAACAAAACCCCACAAAATAAACCAACATAGTGACTAAATAATACCCCCACAAAAACCCATGCCACAAATCAACAGCACAAAGTGACTGAATAATACCAGCAGTTTCATGCCCCAACTATAAATACCACAAGTGACAAATTTAATACAAAAAAACATTACTGAATAAAAACCATTATACTACAACCAATATTAGGGCAAACTTTGACCAACAGGATTTTTTGGGCAGTTTTAACAGGCCTGCACACATATAAGTGATTACGGAAAAGGGTCATCCAGGGCCCCTTAAACCGGGAGACGTTTTTCTGAAGATTTTGTTCTTTTCTTTGGGATGAATTGTTCTCCCCCCCTTTACTTTTTCCATTTTCCCCAACCCCCAAAGGACGTCTTCTCCCACCCATGACTTTCATGGGGAAATTTACAAAACAAATATTTAGACCCCTCATTTTTTCTAGAAATTTCCCTCCCAAATTTTCAACCTCTAAAACAATCTCCCCAACTAATAGAAATCCAAAGGAAAAATTTAATGCCCCCTTTTTTGTTTTTTAACAGAAAAAATTTCCTCCAAGGGCTAAGGGACCCCAAAATTAGGTGCCCCAATTTTTTTTTTAAAATTTTAAATTCCCAATATGGGCGGGTATTTTAATTTCCCACAATACAATAATTTAGGAAAACCCCCCCCAAACTGGTAGCAGATAAGGAAACCCCTTTTTAAAAGGGTGGCTTTCCCTTTAAAAAGGTAAGTGATCACACCATTGGGTTAGGTAGATTATAGTTAACCCCAATGGGTGGGTTTCTGGCCCCAAATTAAAATAGAAAAGGGTAGTTTTTAGGGGCCCCCCTAAAATTTTGTAGAAAATATAGGCCCCCTTGAAAATATTATTATATGCCCCCTGTAGGTAGTTATATGCCCCTTGTAGCTTAGAATATGCCCCCGTTTTTTAAAGGAAAAGCCCCCAAGAAAGGTTTTGGGAAATATCCCCCCTTAATTTTTGGGAAATATGCCCCTGTAGTTTTATGATGGCCCCCCTGTATTTTAGAAAATGACCCCTGAAATTTTAAAATAATTTTGTCCCCTGTAGTTTAGAAAAAAGCCCCCTTTTGTAGTTTAATATATCCCCCCTTAGCTTAAAAAAATTCCCCCGTGAAAATTTGGGAAATTCCCCCCTTAGTTTGGGAAAATACCCCCTGAAAAGCTTAGAAAATGCCCCTTAAGTTTAGGTATCCCCTGAAAGTTAATAATACCCCAGGGGTAGTTTTAGAATATGCCCCCGTTAGTTTAATTTATGCCCATTGTATCTTAGAATATGCCCCCTGTAATTTAGGATATGCCCCCTTTTTAGCTTAGGTTTACCCCCCCAAATGGGCTTGGGAAATAACCCCTCCTAAAAGTTTAGAATAGTCCTCTTTCAGTTTAAAATATCCCCCACCTGTAGTTTATTAAATCCCCCCCGTATTTTTAGAATATGCTACCTGTATTTTATTATATGCTCCCTGTAGCTTAGAATATGCCCCCCTATAGTTTAGGATATACCCCCTGTAGCTTAGAATATGCCCCTTGTAGCTTAGGATATGCTCCCTGTAGTTTATAATATGCCCAGTGTAGCTTAGAATATGCCCCCTGTAGGTATAAGATAACCAGGTGTAAACATGAAATGACAATTAAAAACGTCCCTCCCCTCTCCAGTTCCCCCGCTGTCGAGGCTAGGATTTTGGTGTACAGGGAAAAGGGTCCTGGCATAAATTAAGCCACTTGCACTAGCACACTGCGCCTCTTGGGGGATTCCCAAAGGGGGAACGGAAGCCAAGACTGCACATCGCGGGGTTTGTAAAAGCCTTTAACATCAGGGCCCCCTCGAGCGATGAGTATGTAAAGCCTCCCCGAGCCTGTACAAAAAAGGAGAAGGCAGAGGGGAAACGTTCTGTCCTGCCCCCTCCCGTGGGAGAAACTCACAGTGAGTGTCCCACCTGCTGAATGACTCGGTTTTAAAACGGCCTCGCAGAGTGAGATATTGATCCCCCATTCGGGTGAGGCGGGCGGAGCTTCCCCCCCCAACGTTTAGCAGCGCCCCTCGTCCGCAAAAAGGGAAACATTTGTTTAACCAGGGGCCCCACCAAGCTGCCCCATAGAAAGCCCCCAAAGCCCCCGCATGGCCGGGAAATCAAACCTGGGCCTCCCATGGGGCAAGTAAGAATTCAAATCACCCCCCAAATGTTTTGAAAAAGCTTGGAAAGATTTATGGGGGTACAAAAACCCATCCTAAAGAAAAAATTAAGGAAGTCTACAAAACCCCTTTAAAAGGGGATTGTCCGGGGATTAGAAAACAAGGTGTTTTCCTTTGAAAAACAGCACCCCCTTTTCCCTGTCAAACATTCAACCTTCAAATGGAGTTGAGCGGGCAATCCTGTGAAACATTTTGGTGCTTTTTTTAACAGAAATCCATGAAATTTTTTTTCATTTTGGGCAAACCCTTTTAAAGTAGATCCTTTAAAATATGCAAAAAAGGGTTTTGGGTTCAAAAAAAGGGGCACGGGCACATGATTATTAAATTTAAAGACTAGTACAAGGGCCAAAAAAAAGAAATAATTTAAGGATAGGTAATTTTTAAAGGGCCACCCCCCCCAGGCATAGGCCCAAACCCCGGGGCCTTTTTGGGCCGGCCGGGTATTTATCCTATTTGCGCCCTGCCCCCGGCCCCGCAGGGGGGGGGGGTTTTTCCCCCCGCGATGACGGAAAAAAAAGCCCCCCCCCCTTTCCCCACATTGAGAAGCACAGTTTTCCGTCCAAAAAACCGGGACGGAAGAATATCTTGCTCAATTTTTTCCCGGGGGGGAAACCCCCGGGGAAAAAACCCCGCCTGACAAAAGACCCGAGCAGGGGGGACGCGGGAAACGGGTCTTCCATAAGCAAAATTTGGGTGTTTTTTTTTTGGGCCCGTTTTTTCGGGCGGTCTAAAAAAACCGCAAACCGGCAAAAAAACCGGGCCCGAAAACCCCTTTGGGGGGCCCAACCCCTTATAGTTAGATTATCAAACCCGAAATCCCAAAAACCCCAAGTGGTTTAGTGGCAAAGAGGGAAGCATTGAGGAAACACTTTTTAAACTGAACAAAATTTGATGTACAAAGAACATATAAAAGAGGTTGAAATTGATGGACATTTGTCTTGCTCACCTAAGTAAATTGCCTCGACCATTAGGGGGTTTATTTTGGGAGCTACATAATCAGAATAGAGCCTAAGAAAATTTTTTAAACATTTTCTGTAAGTTGTTTATTTTTTAAAATTTTTAAAAGCATCAGAGCAATAAATTTAACGAAATTTTTTAATAAAGGGGTTTGGTCCCAGAAAATAAAAATTTTATTTATAAATGAAAACCAAGTTGAGAAAAACAAAAAAATATTTTAAAATTTAAAATTACCTAGTTTCCCCGGCCCAACTTTTTCTTTTGACCTAGGGGGTTTTCTTGACCAAAAAACACAAGAGATCTTAATTTTATATTCATTTAAAAAAACAGCTCTCACGTCTTGGAGAAAAAACCCAGAAGGAAGAAAAGCACCCCCCTAGGGATAAGAGATAAGTAAAAACCCTTTTTTGCTTTTTTATACCCCCCCCGGGCCCCCATTGAATAATAAAATTTTTTTTCCCTTTATCATCATCAGAAAAAACAAAAAATTTTTTCCCATACTTTTCGCCCCCTTTTACTACCTAATGTTTCCATTCAAATTTAAAAAAAGCAGGGGTTTTTTTTCACCACCACTTTCCACCAATTTTTCCAAACACGGGAGACATAAAAGGGACATTATAAAAACCCTGTTCCTGGCCCTAAACTTTCTTTTTTTCCCCATAGCAACCATTCCAACCCCCCTTTTTCATATTTTCAGAGCACAAATTTAAATAAAAGGGGGAATTTCGGTTGGTTCTATGGGAAAACAAGAAAGCCCTTAAAAACCTAGACATTTTTGGGGAAACATTGGGGGCCCTTTTGGGGTATTTTTCATGCGGCTGATTTTTGACCCTGTTTAAAGAGCTTTTTCCGCTCCCAAAACCATCGTCAAAAATTTCCTCCAAAATCCCCCCAGATCTTTTTCCCTTGTTTTCCAAATTTAAAAACACATTGAAGGCCCCACATGATGGGGTTTTTTAAATTTGGGCGTTTTAGGCCTTCTTTGGGAAACTTTTTTTGGCACAAAAAAAGGCGTTATGTCAACTCTTGAAGCATTTTTAGCGCTGAAAATCTCCAAAAGGAAAACAAAGGGGAAAACTTCAAACTTTGTCCAAAACCCAAGCATTTTTAGATGTTTTTCCTGCAATTTTTTTTACAAAAGTTTTTGGGGGCTAAATTTTTCCCCCCGGGGGATTTTTCCTGATAATTTGTATGGGGGGAAAACAGTGTTTTAAAACCTTGCCAAAACCTTTGACCACAACCTCAAACCCAAAAACGCGCAAAAAAAATGACAAAAAACGCCCTAAAACCTCTTCTTTAAAAAGCGTGATTGAGGCGAGGTTTGATTTCTGTTTTGGGCCTTTAAAAACAACTCCAAATAAGCCGTGTGAACATCCCCTTAGCAAAACATCATACATATTAGAAAATTCACAAGATGGGTTTAAAAAATTACATCAAAATTTCCATATTTGGAAACAGGGGCAGCAGTGAACTTGAAAAGGTTGGGGGATTAGACAACTTTTTTTAAAAAAGGTCCTTTAGATTTTTAAAGACCTGAAAGTCCTGGCACAAGGGGCCCCCGGTAAATTCAGCTTTTATTCTGTTTTAAAGAGAACCTGTCACAAAGAATTTGCCCCCCTTGCTGGGGGACAGCACCAACTGTGTCAGAAAACCCGCTTTTTTTTCCAGGGCCCACTGAATTTTTTTTTCCCTTTAAAAATTCCCGTAAGGAATTGTCCTTTTAAGGGGTTTAAAGTTCCCATTTTAAAAATTTTTTCCCTTAAACCAAAAATTTTTTCACCCGAAGAGCCCTTGGGAAAAGTCCCTTCCCGGGCATTTTTTTTTTAAACCCCTCCCACCTGAGGGTAGCCCCCCCCCCCTCAAAATGACCCAAAACCAATTTAAATTTTAAAAAGGGAAAAACATTTTTAAAAACTTTCATTTTGGGGGAGCTAGCCTTTGGGTTTGGTGGGGGTAAAAACCGCTCAAAATAAGGGTTTAAAGGGGGAAAAAGCTCAAAACTGCTGCATCTTACCAGAATAAGGGACACAGCACCCGGGAAAGCAGGTCGACACTAGCTTGTTCAGTCCTCACAAAAGGGGGCCAACCCAGTGACAGGGTTCCCCTTTTAAAGCCAAATCTGCCGTTTTCAACCAGAAGAGTCATTCGAAGAGTCATACAGGAAATGTCATTTTTTTTTCAACCCCGCCCCCCGAGGGAGGGCCCCGGGCCCCCCCAACTGGGAAAAAATTTCTTTGAAAAGGTTTGAAACAAGTGAATAACTGTCATGGGGGCTTTCCTTTTGGGGGGGCGGAGCAAAAACCTGCTCATGAAAAAGAATTTTAGGGGGGAAAAGCCCCCTAAAACCGCAGCTCTTTCAGGAAAAAAAGGGACACCGGGTGAAAACAGCAGGTCCCCGACACTACAGTTCGCCCACAGCAAGGGAGGCACAACCTATGTGACAGGTTTAAATCTGGCGGCATATGTTCAGTTTCCCTGTAGTGCCTCCACAGGAGAAATGAAGTATTACACATCTCCTGTTGAAATCAATGAACTGTCCGTGTAATACATATACATTTTGGGTCCTCCAAAGTGATAGAGATGTTCTTTGTAGTCGACTGTACTCTTTTTAATAGACAAGGACACTAAATAGGGATCCCCATAATATGAACCCAGAATTCCCTAACATGGTATAGCAGAACAGGTTCTTTAAAACAAGAATAGGTTCTTTAAGAGAACAGACTTTTCTATTGTGTCTGGGGCTGAGCTTCACCTGTCAATGTCAATGATTTTGAGAGACAATTTTTGAGAAGAGCAGCCTAGCATTGCTGGATGAGTGATATCGTACTGAATGTACTTTTCAATGTAATCTCGTTACGCTCTGTGATATGTCTATTTAGCCATAATGACACAACCACTTTGGTCGTTTTTGTTCTTGACTATTTCATGTGCGTCAGTCACCCTTTGTGAAGACCACCAAACATCTGGCGAGATGCATTATTCTCCAGGGATATTATAGAGAGAGTGGGAGGTGCGGGGGTGATTACCACACTCTGCAAATGAGCTCCCTGGAGACGTGGATCATGTGTTCTGTTACCTGTTTCTGGAGGTTCACAAGTGTATGTCTGTTCTTATTTCCATGCTGGTATTTTTAAACAAGCACAAAGGAAATTTGTAAAAAATAAAAAAAAGAAAATGGAAAAAAAAAAGTTTAATTTTATTTATGATAGTAATAAAATATTTTATACACTAAAGCTGCTTGTGTATTATTGATTATGACTTGAACACTGAAGACTGGTCAAAAGCATGGAGAATATGTACAAATGTATATATATATCTGCAAAAAGAGCAAATAAATCTTATTTTATACATGAACTGACATGTTGAAGATGTGATTTCTTACTGGGTTACTTGTTTTAATGTGTGCTGGGCTAGTCAAGCCAGAGGTGGGGTAGATCACTGTGACTCAAGGGTCTTCATAAACCTGAAGATAGCCGTGACTAGGTTATCATGTTCGATCAAAATGACCCATCAGAGTTGAGCTTCTCATTGTAGTTGCATCCACATGATAGGAAACAGAAGAGAGCCCCCCACTGTGACTCTTTTCAGCAACCAAAGAGATCAGTTTTTTTGCAAAAATACACTAAGGACCTAAAAGCTGCAATATAATCCTAACAACTTAAAGGGGTTGTCTCACTACATTGATTCATCTCACCTCAGTCCTGTTTTCTTGGTTTCATTTTGAATTCAGGGCGTGTTTACTGGCTTCCACAAGGCTGCAGTAGAAGCCAGGTCTGTAGCTATAGAAACCAGTGCTGAGAGCCTATCAGGAGAGATCAAACAGGTCTGTAGCTACAGCGACCAGTGCCGGCAGCCTAACAGGAGAGATCAAACAGGTCTGTAGCTATAGCAACCAGTGCTGGCAGCCTATCAGGAGAGATCAAAAAGGTCTGTAGCTGTAGCAACCAGTGCTGGCAGCCTATCAGGAGAGATCAAACAGGTCTGTAGCCATAGCGACCTGAGGAGCTAATGCAGCCCATACAAGAAGGGATATCTAGAAATAGGTAGGACACTGTTAATGGACACGTATTGCAAAGTGACTTGTTTTTTTAACATAAAAAGCAATCGTTGTAGTGAGACAACCCCTTTAAAGTAATGGAGTTATTGATTTAAAAAGGTGTTGGACCCATTTTAGCGATTCTGATCCTTATTGACATGATATTATCACACCTTACTCTTTATGAGGGGACTTGTGCAACCTTGTTGTACCAGTCACATGGTCGTGGATTGTGAATGGTGCTGACCTGTAGCCATTTACCCTCTTTCCTGACAGGCACATTTTTCTTTTCCATGGTAAACGCCAGTTTGAACGCTAAGACATTTTCTTGCGCTTGGTTATTGTACCAGTTTATGTCATATGTTCGCTCTATTTGTAACCAAGCGCCCTCCAATATCAGGTGCATTACAGAGCACCGCAGCACTTGGTAATGCGCCTGAGATGGGGGGCTGCGCTGGAGGCGTCACACTACAACTGTACGAAGCTACACATTTACAGCTTCAGTACGCATCCAGGCGCATTACTGCTGGAACAGGTAGAGCACTTTAAAAGTGGTTTACTTGAGCCTGAATTGTCACTTAATAGCTAGAAAGCGCAAAGTCTATGACCCGCAGTAGAACAGGTTAATAGATTCAGGCGCATTCTATGCTGCTAAAAAAAATGGCGCATGGGCACCAAAAATCATACATGTCGCCCTTTATTTTTATGTAATTTTTACTTATTGTGTCACTTTTGCATGAGAGACATTTATCTATAGGTGATCCAAAGTTTTAGGGTCACCGGGGCAAAGCTTAATGTTTTTGATTGGGTTGTTAGTATTTATTTAAAAATATATTTTATTGTGTTTGTGGGTTTTTCTTAGTTTATTTTACATATTGTGTCCCCAATAAGGTCAAAAAGAGAACTTTTTTTGCTGATTTCCCCTGAAACTGGGGAAATCAAGGGGAAATACACCCCCTGCACTGACTGCGGAGCTGATATAGCTCTGATAAGAACCAGCAGCTTTTGCAGTCACCGAGCCCCGGAGGTCAGGCGACCAGGACGCAGCTGTATACACATCACTCATGAGGGCAGGGACAGTAATAAACCATCCCTGTCTTCTCAGTGGAAAGCCACATATCAATGATAATCGTCTCTCCACCCGCCCAGCTGTACAATTAGGTCTAGAACGACTCTGCAGAGAGAAACTGCCACGGCCTAAACATTTATAGCCAATGGCCGGTTGTCAGGTAGATAAAGGGGTTGTCTCACTACATTGGTTCATCTTACCTCAGTCCTGTTTTCTTGGTTTCATTTTAAATTCAGGGGCGTGTTTACTGGCTTCTACTAGGCTGCAGTAGCAGCCAGGTCTGTAGCTATAGCAACCAGTGCTGGCAGCCTATCATGAGAGAATGAAGAGGTCTGTAGCTATAGCAACCTGAGGAGCTCATGCAGCCGATCCAAGAGGGGATATCTCAGAATTGGTAGGATATGGTTAATGGACATATTTTGCAAAGTGACATGTTTCTGCAAGAACTTTAACACAAAAATAATCCTTGTAGCGAGACAACTCCTTTAAGCAGATACTACTGTCTAGAACCCCAGGCATCAACCTGGGGTGGACAAACCTGGCAGTAATGGGGTTTATATTCCCTGTAGCGCCACCATAGGGAATATAAAGTATTACACAGTACCCACTCATATCAGTTGATTGTCTGTGCAATGTAGGACAGGACAAGTCGTCCAAGAGCAAGAGACGTTCTTTAGGGTTGATCTTCCTTCTGGTGAAGAGATGAGGGTCTTGAATAAAGAACCACGCTGTCCTCATTGAAAACAGCATAGATAATTTTTTTTTTTTACCTTTATTACACACTTCTTGCTAGATTGGATGGGCGTCTCAAAGCGGTAAGATTTCAATTGATTCTTGATGAGGAACTACGAGCTTCTGCATGATCCTTTAATGCTAAAATTGGCATTCACATAAGTCCCTGTCCCCAATCTCATACATACTTTTATGGAAAACCAATTCACCGACCCATATGTTTTACAATGTTGAAGCAGTCTGATGTACAAGGAAACACAGGGAGAACATACAAACTAAATGATCCCAGGACCCTACTAGCACTAACCCAACATACTCCAGGAGGACAGGAACACTTTGAATAAATAAGGTTTTGGCGTCTCTTCTGGGAGGGTTCTCTCTAAATTATGTTGTCTTCGTTTTAAGATTATCTGTCATATTAAGCCATAACTTACCAAACTAGACCAGGGTCTGAAAAACGTTTGGCCCTTGGGCCATCATCTGTGGCTATTGGGGCACCTTAGCAATGAAGACTTTTTTGGGGATACTGGGGTCATACAGTTAAGGCCAAGACTGGAGTGCCAATGGTCGCCATGCAAGTGGGAGGCCTAACAATAGCCCCCAGTATATCTGTGACATAGACCTGCCAGACCCTGACCACATGCAGGACTTGATAGGCTGACTGAAAGCATAATACATTGCAGTACATGACTGTACTGCAATATATTATGAGTATGTCCACACAGCATATTTACAGTGTGCACTTTGGGGTGTAATTCCCATGCAATGCAATGCGATACCTTAAAATCATAGCACTCATTGAGTGCTATGATTACTCGGTGTATTCCCCCCCAAGTGCACCCGAAAAAGAAGTATGTGGCCTCTGGCGAATATGCCTTGAGGAAAGTGAAAGTGAATAGGAGTGCTGTTGAAAATCTGTGCTGGCTAGCGCGTACTTTCAATAGCAGACTTATAGCGGTGCATACCTGTGTGAATTCAGCCTATCAGTGATCGGGTAATTGCTTTCTCCAGTCCCATAAATAAAAAATAATGTAAAAAAGCAAGAATTAAAACGTAAAAAACATAAAAACAAAAGAAAAGAAAAGAAAAAATTGTTACATATTTGGGCACGGCCCGTTGTAACCCGGGGACAATAATTTTGTATTATATCGAATTTGAAAGGAATGTGGCCGGTCAACCTCAATTTTTTTCTATGTGTGGCCCGCTTTCCTGGCCAAGTTTGAGACCCTTTGACAAGACACTAGAGTAGTTGAAGGTCTTATCGTTTCTGGTCATTACCATTGCAGCACTTTATTAATCACATTTCCTGTATCTTAACTACCTCCAATTCATCCTGGAGGCAGCAGCAAAGGCGACCTTTTCATCCAACACATTAATTCCTTTACTTTCCATCAGTCCCTGGCTGTCTATGGCTGTAAAAATATAATTTAGAGTTCATTCTGTCAACCTTCAACACATCGCTATTCATGTCTACCACATGACTTGTGCCCTTGTGTCCAATACTTCTCTTGTGCTGCACTTATACCCCAATTCATCATAATAACTTCTAACATTCACTCTTTTATGCACATATTGGAAGTTTAGCGTATTAACTGTATGAATCACCAGGGATAAGAAATATCATTGCCCTATATGAGCACATCCAAAGCCCTCACACTCTTAGAGGTATCATTTTGTGTTTAACCCCCTAAAATGGGGGAAAACCTGAGTAAAGCTTTTTACTTAAAGGGGTGTTATCATTTCATTAAATGGTCTTCAAAATAAGGGGACAATGAAAACAAGCAATTAAAAGGCCTTTTTGCAAAGAAAATTTCCTTGTTTTCATTTTTTTCTTTTTCTTTTGTTTTTGTAGCAAGGGCCTGTATTTTAAAACCGTACACAGACCTTAGCCAAAAAGTGAATACAATTTTGCCCTGACAACGCTCTGTGAGCTAAACAGCCAGGACTTCAGACTGATATATTGTACATACCTGATCTTGCTCTCAGAGGAAACGTAGAAATAATTGTATCCAGTCTAGACAATGCTCTGTGAGCTAAACAACCTGGACTCCAGACTGATACATTGTTTATATCAACAATACCTGCTGGTCCTGCTTTCAGGTGGGTTACATTTTTTATCCCCTTAGACAATGCTCTATAAGCTAAAAACCCCACCTCCAGGTTAATAGTACAAAACCAAAAGGTCTTACTCTTAGCTGAGATGTGGATACCATAGTATTCAGTCTATACAATGCATTATAAGCTAAAAAAATCCAAACCCCCCTTATAATGTAAAAACCCCCGGCCCCAGTATGAAAACTGTCTTGGTCAAAACTCACTTTGTTGCCCAACAACCATCAGACCCATAGCCCTAACCAAAACAAAAATAAAACCAATTAGAGCTCTCCTCTCATTTTACATGTGCTCTGGAAAAGCTCGATTGGTTCTATGAGCCCCGATTTTTTGATGGGGATCAAGTGGTTTAGACCTAGACATTTTCTAAATGTGGACCCAGGTCTTTCTTCCAGCTTTGGGGAGAAACAATTGTACTCTAAACAATGCTTGTGAGCTAAACGCCCCAAAACTACAAATACATTGTGTATAGCTAGTCAAACTCTATCCAGTTTAGACAATGTGCTGTGAGCTAAAAAGCCTAGACTGCAGAGTGATATATTGAAGTCAGTTATCAAAGAGATTTAGCTCACAGAGCATTGTCTAGAATGAATACAATTGTATCCACTACTCAGCTAAGAGCAGAACTAGCTATGTGCAGAATTGCAACCTGTGAATGTAAACCAGAATTTTCTCATTCATTGAGAGCAAACTAATATACTGACAATATGGAGAAACTGAGACACAAAGGGCGACGTGTACTGTATGTACGGCGCAGGCCTGTTCTATAGATGTATGAGCAGGCGCACTATCAGGCACCCGCGGCACTTTATAATGCACACAAGATATGGGGGCGTTCTGGAGACGTCGCACCACAACCGTATGATCCTACACATTGGAGGACGGCAAAACTAGGCGCATTAGTGTTGGAACATTTAGACCAAGTTACAAATGGTTTACCTGAGCCTGAGTTGTCATAGTGGAACTAGAAAGTGCTAAGTAGAATAATAGGTCCATACATTCGGGCCATTTTTTCACGGCCTTTTAAAAGTTTTAGAACGGGCTTCTTGCACCGGGATCAACGGTCCCCAAAGTACTTCAGAAATGTTAGGAAGTTTCATTTACACAGTGAAAACCAGAAAACCTCTTCAACCCCATTTTCATAAACCTTGTTATAAAATTCTAATTCTCCTCCCCCTTTTTCGGATCCTCTACCCTGTGCACCCCATCCTGGCCCAACAAATGTCTCCAATTTACCCAAAACCCCCCCAAATTTCCCCCTAAAGCCATCCCCCCCTTACCTTATCTTAGGACAATGAAAAAAGGTTGGATTAATTACCAAGCAGGGTTTTGAAAAGTAAATAAAAACTTATAAAAATTAAAAACGAACATTTTTAACTACCCTAAGGAAAAAAAATTGGGCCAAAAAAAATTTGTCACTTTTTCCCACCTAAAAAATTTTGTTTTAAGTCTGCGAAATTTTCGGTTTTATTTTTCCATATTTTTATTTAATATCAATATTATTTAACATATTGTGCCCATCCCCTCCTCCCACCATGAGGTCAGAAAAAGACCTCCGGGGGTCGTTTCTACATTTATTTTCTTCTGATTTTCCCGCAAAAGAGGTGAGATATTGCCCAGTTACAGGGAAATAACCTCCCAGGGGCCACTGAAGAGCTGCTCTGGGTCCAACAAGACCCAGTAGTTTCTGCAGTTACCGAGTCCCGGTGGTCACGTGACTGCCAGGGCCAGAAAGCGGGAAGCCTTGAGGCTCCCTGCTAATCTGTAAATACAATCAGGACGACATGGATAGTAATAAACCGTCCCTTTCTTCTCAGTAGAGAGTCAGCTATCACTGACATCCGACTCTCCCCCCGCAGAGATGTACAATTAGTTTCAGGACGATCGTGCAGAGTAAGATGTTGACCACTCTGATTTATATAGTCTAGGGCAGTCAGCATCTAGTTACGTGGTTAGCACGGTTGAAAAAAGATACGTGTCCATCAAGTTCAACCAAGGGTGGGGGAAAAAGTGGGGAGGAGAGAGACAAGGACATTAACCCCGCCTCCCAGGTGAAGCCCTAAACCCACAAAAGGGAAGAACCAATCTGCTCCAGTGGAGACCCCCCCTCGACCCCAGGCCCCCCGGCCCGGATCCAGAAAAGTTTTCTACTACGTAAGTATTAATATTCTTAGTTTTAGGGGAGTTTCTAACCTTTCTGGAAACCCTCACCTGTTCCTGCTGTGACCAGCTCCTCAGGCGGTTAGTCCACAGATTTACAGTTCTTACAGTGAATGACGCTTTTCTCCTCTGGAGATTGAATCCTTTTCTCTCTAGCCGAAGGGAATGTCCCCTTCTCTTTTGAGGGGGGCTTTACGTGAAATAATTTTTCCCCATACTTTTTGTAGGGACCATTTATATATTTATATAAATTAATCATGTTCCCCCGAAGCCGTTTTTTCTCAAGACTAAATAAGTTCAATTCTACTAACCTCTCCTCATAAGTAAGATGCTCCATTCCCCTTATAAGTTTGGTTGCTCGTCTTTACACTCTCTCTAGCTCCATTACATCTTTTCTATAGACTGGGGCCCAGAACTGAACTGCATATTCCAAGTGAGACTGCACCAATGCTTTATACAGCGGTAGAATTACATCTAGTTAAGGAGCTATATACCGCTTGGATATGATTGGCATCAGCGTCTTGATGTTAACGAGAATGTTTCCATTCACTGTCAGCAAGCTGAGACCTTGAAAATAGCAAGGATGAAAGCATAAAATACAATTATCAAAATAAACTATACATCTTTATCTCCTGGAAATGCCCATTAAAATGATGTAACTGCAGACGTCTGTACGCTCACATCTATATTATGACTATTTCATGAGGAAAAGTCGTGTTATAAGGAAAATAAACAACAAGCATAAAGAACGAGCACAAATAACGACATGAACCACTTTCTGTAAGTTTTTCTTCTTTTGTTGGCACAGATCAAAGCACAGAGCCGATGCCGTGCCAGGCGCGAGATCAATGCTTCTCGTCTTGACAGTTCTGAAGAAAATTTGGATGTTTTAGGGAAAGCTCGCTGTATTTTAAGGATGCACTGACAGTCGCCGCCTCAGCTGCTCCGCGCTCATAGCTGAGTTATCCTATATTGCTTTATAGCACTGACATCCTCCGTAAGGTGCGATTATATCAGACAGGGCACAAACTGACAGCAAGCCACATATTAACCATGGCAGTGTACAGAACATAACAGTAAGAGGGCGTAGGAACAATAAAACCTTAGTAAAGGTTTCCAGGATTGGCAAGAAATAGCACCACATCCATCCACTGGTTGTGTCTGGTATTGCAGTTTAGCTCTATCTAAAGAGATCTTGCCATCATGGGCATTGATTGCATATCTATAGGCAAAGGCGTAACAGTTAATGCTACAGGCAGGGCTGTGTAGTCGGTGAGCCAAAGCTCCAACTCCTCTATTTCTCTAACTCCAATTCCCTCATACACAGCACATGTTTAAGCGATAATGTTCCTGTAGTAAAATGGTAACATCCGGCTTTTTCTCACATTATGATGCAATAATCAAGCTATTAAGGTAGAACATAAAATATATTTATTGGATACAACGTTAGACACAAAAAACGTTCATAAATTTTAAATATGTAAAACACTGCAGTGAGCAGGAAAAAAAGCGTTTTCAACAAAAACGTCCTGGATAAACTTTGTGGAGCCTCTGAATTTGTTCTGAGAAATAGTATCGCCCCCATCAGATCCTTATTCATAGATGACCTCACAACTGATCTCATTATTTCCAGGCTAGAGAACGGCCTCTCTACACTAACTTGGGTTGGTGGCAGAGGTGAACATATGGGAAACATCTCTAACAAACTCAGGGTATAAAGGAATTGCCTCAGCCACAGTCAGATTTGATGAACTGTTGAACTCTTCGCTATGTCTACACTGCATCAGACAAAAAACGGCCTGAAAGTGGCCATTTTTTCTCTGATGCAGGACCACGGCTTTTGTCGCGATTTGTGCAAAAACCGCGGTTGCTTCTCATTTTCCTGACATCGTCCGTATAATTGTATTGTATGGGAAGACGGAAAGAAAACGAGAAGCGGCGGCGTATTAAACTACATGTTATATAATACGCTGGCACCAGAAGACAAGCGGAGAAAAGACGAGCTGTGGAGACTGCAGCTCGTCTTTCCTATTGCCGTCAATGGGGCCGAACGAACTATCATTATCTTCGGCGCTTTTAAAAAAATGAAAAGTGCCAAAGATAAGATTGTTTCGTTTTCATGTGCAGTGTCTATAGCCTTCTACTTCTTTGAGAGCAAGTGAAAAATTCTGCTGAAATCTGGTCACTCTGTCTGTTATGGGAGCAGAATCTTTTCCCCTGTGGTAACGCTTTGTCTGCTCCATGTCATCCAAATACTTTTCAAAATTAAACTCCTCATCTGATGAGGCTGAAGATATGGGAGCACTCGCACTGGCAAGACCCAATTTATTTTGCTTTTGGCCTGCATTAAACTAACTGTACCAATTTATTATATATTTTTGGAGATGGATTTGGTCCATTTTATAACAACTCTGACTCCACCAGAATGGACACCGACTCCAACTACATGACTTTAACTCCACAGCCCTAGCTACAGGCCTACCAGATGCAGAATTCCCCTCTTAGTCGTGACGACCCTAGTCTCCCCATAGACCTTCCACTACCAGGCCTGCAGCACTTTTTCTCTGTACTCTTCATGCTGACTATATCACTTCTCTCTCTCTGTACTTTCCTCTTTCTCTTCTGCTCTGTGAATAATTTTCACATTAAGCCTCACATTAACCTTTGTCTCTGTGGGGCAGGAGCAGTAGTAGTCGATCTACCTGCTGCCTGGTCACGGTGGCTAAACCTCCAACAACCACACCTCTCATGCTGCCCTAGTGCTGGTACCAGTGAAGAGGGGGCCTGCACTAAGGATATGACTGGTGGTAATTTCCCCCAGGGCACACGATAGTGGTGGTCTTCTTGACTTTAACTGCCTACAGTGGTGGGGGAAGTGCCCTTGTTGTTATTGTTCAGAATAAAGAGGCAGAAGGTGAAGGGTTAACTGATTCAAAAACACATCACTTTTCTTTACTTCCAGGCAAGATGTTATATGCATAAGGAGTAGATATCTTTTAAATACACTTTCCCATGAGTCCAAGTCACATAACCATACAGTAGGGAAGCAGTAATCCCACATTTCAAGTCCCTTATGAGCATTCCCAAACATGGAGCTCACCTTGACTCCCACGTGTAATGGGCAATCCTAGAACAATTTGGGTATTGGGCCAGGCCAGAAGCTGCTGGGTCCCAAAGGCCATGAGGTCTTGTGGGACAAAATGTACCTTACGATTCCCTGGAATTCAAAGTCCTGCCACCAGCTACACTGCTGCATCCTTCTTCTTGTAATCCTATTCCACTCCTATGCGGCCAGGGAGTAAAGGGTAAAGCTGTCCCATGGGCCTAGGAGCAGCTAAGCCTACGTTAGGGTT
The DNA here is from genome assembly GCA_025379985.1 of Phyllomedusa bahiana. Lineage (NCBI taxonomy): Eukaryota > Metazoa > Chordata > Amphibia > Anura > Hylidae > Phyllomedusa > Phyllomedusa bahiana. The sequence continues at coordinate 24,820 of JAODAL010007528.1, read as the reverse complement.
GCATGGTGTATCACCGCTGACTAGTTACTGTAATTCAGAACAGAACAACCCAGAACTAACCACAACCAAATACAAAATTTCTATACTTATAACTTCTCTAACCCTCCTCTTTTCTGGTTGATATGGGGAACTCCTCCCCACTCAGGCTGAGTGACTGTGAACTCATTTACATATCTGCTTAAAACACAAAGTTCAGCAGACATTTTCTCATAGCATAGAATCACAATTATAGTCATGTATAGTAACATAAACTCCCGTACATTACACTTCTGCCTACTTCTGCTTCACTGCAGGCTGGGGTGCATACGACCTCCTTATTGCTGAACCTTTAGCAGAACTGCAAGAAAGGAAGCTTTGTCATTATTATATTTATATATAAATATAATAGCAATTTATATACAGCAATTAGATAAGACAACTTATAGGATGGTTGCACACCATACAAAGAGACATATCACATTGTAGGGTATGGGCTCACCCTACAGATGATATTGTGTATATTTATAATGTGTATATGTGTATAAGTGATTGCTGATGATGACCTAGCACCTGTAATTAGGTGCATGGGGGCTTTAAACATCACATAAAAGGTAAAGGCCTGCAGCCAATCAGAGTGGAGAAGCAGGAAAGGGCTGCATGCAGTTATAAAGCATGCCATGCAGTTATAAAGTCGGCCATGTTAGTTTAGTACTGTTCATTAGTTTGTGGGTAGGGGGGAGTTCTATTACATTTTCCAAGCATAAAGGTGTCTCCTACCCAATAGCTGGCAGTGGAGTGGAACAGGCTTGGCATACCATCTGACGGAGATACTCACAGAAGGATAAAGGAGAATATAGAGAGACCAGCACAGAGAGAAGTGGGGTACAGCAGCCAAAGGTACAGAGAAAGTAAGACAGAAGAGTAAGAAGAGTTGGGTGACATGTGCTGCAGTCTTGGTGGTGGTAGGGCTACAGGAGGATTGGGTCAAGTCGGCTGAGGAACGTCACATAGTGCCCTGTAAAGCCTTCGGAGTAACTGGAGGTGCTGGTCCAGTTATAGAATGGAGTTGGGCAAGAAACTTCTTTTGGAAGAGAAAGACGGGGGCTGGACCCCCCCTCCCCCCCTCCGCATGACCTGGTTTCTGGGAAGAGCGGAGTACGGGGGGTTGGCTTTTAAGCCGGCCCCACGTACGCCGGAAGCAGACGCGCCCAGGAGACCGAACTCCCTCCCTCCCTTGGTTGTATGGGCTTGCGGTAGGCGGTGGCTTGGTTATTTGGTGAAGTTTGTCACGGTGGCCGATTCGCGGTGGGGGTCCTTGGAGCTAGGAGATGGTGGTGGGAGTTATAGCTCTCTATGGCTCCCTAATCACATGATGGAACATGTGGTTGGTCTGGTGACGGTGGAGCTCTTTCAGGAGGGGTCCCCTGAGAACCAGGTGATGTAGCGGCCGCCAGGGGTGGCTGCTTGGTGCCCTCGAGGTGGTGGCTGAGGGTAATTACATGTGACGGCTGAGGGTAATTACAAAGGAGGATGGGTTGCCAGACCGTGTGGGTGGCTCCAAGGACCTACAGTCCCAATGGTGTGGAATGTTTTGGTGTACTTTATGGGTCGAATGTTGTTGGGAGTGTGTGTTCATTGGAATGTTTTTTGAGAGTAAGAAGTTATTTATTACTGTTTGTATTTTTGTTAATAAAACGGCTGCTGTGGCCATTTAATCCAATGCCATTATCGCGTTATTATTGTGGGCATCCGGAGGGTTAGGTGGGAGGGGGGTTGGGGTGCGTTTTGGATTTGGCTGCCACAAGTCAGCAATGCCTCTGGGTCATGAATGTCAGGTGGCTGGCCAGAGAGAGCCCATATCCTGAAGAATATTTGTGAGAAGTGAATTGTATTAAAAACAAAGCATTAAAGTGACTGTCTCTTTTTGTACCTACACCTGTGCTGTGTCGACCTTGTACACCTGCAGTGTGTATAGTTTTGAAGGGATAAAACTGTGAGTAACAGTCTACAAGACCCCAAGCTGAAGAGTTTGTGTGGTTACTTCCTCGCCGGCACACTACACGTCCCAGTAACACCTCCGGTAGGCCTAACAACAACAGCATCCACTGTCTAGGTGCACCTGCCTGCTTAACCTTGGTACCTGCCCACATCTTACACCATGGTGATGATAACATCCAATTATTTGTAGGGGAGGCAATAAGATCTAAAACTTGGATATCCAATAGCCTGCTATACAGCAGAACTAGATTTATCATTTAAAGGGTTGTATGAGATCAGAAACATGTCACCTTTTTTATTCCAGGAATAGCATCACTCTTGTCCATGGACTGCATCTGGTATTGCATCTCAGCTCTGTGTTTAATGCTGCAATACTAGAGAAAGTCAAATTTGGCATTGTTTTCGGAAGAAAAAAAGGCACTACCTTTGCATAATCCAACTTTTTAATCTCTTTAAAGATGCGACACTTGTGTACTGTCATGACGACCAGGTCTGCCTGAGGTCCTACGCAGCTAAAACTACTTGAGTCATGAAATGTTGAGTTTTCCTACCAGGTTTTTGCATTCGTGACGGTTCCAAACATTGGTAAGAGGTGCTCTCATCTAATGCTTTGTTACGTTGTTTTGATGTCTATTGTGTCTAAGACGGATTAGTGAACATCATGCCGAGGAAGACGCACTAAGCCTAATGAATAGGAGGGCGACCGGTGATAACAACTCAGCCGCCTCCTGAGGCCTGCAATCCTTACTTCTATTTAGAAGAGCGGCTTTCCATCAAGGCTGGAATTCTACTTTACGTCTCTGTCCTCTTTTTTGTTTCTCATCATGGAGCCTCCTAAATGATAGAAAGTTGTGATTCTTCTAGATTCTTCATGTAATGAGTCATGGTGATCTGAACCGCTGGTTACCTCTGGTACAGGACAGAATTGGCCGGTAGATACATACGGTAGAGAGGGATTATGTAAAATGCACCTTATTAGACAGTCTAGAAAACAAGGCATAGGGAGAAGGAGCCGTAAAATACATTAGGGTTATTAACGGTACGTGCCATTACTTTGATGCAATTTTTGGTGTCAGAGAATTGTAAGCAAGAAAAAAGCTTTAACGTCAAGCAAGATGCACTCTGTCTATAAAGCTAACCAGGGCCGGACTGGGAATAAAAATCAGCCCTGGCACAAAGCCCCCATCAGCCCACATACAATATCCGCTTAAAAAATTCCCCTTGTTCTCGCACCTCGCCTTTTTCTAAAATAAACTACACTGTAAAGGTACTTCACACAGAGTGTTTTTGATGTGTTTTTGGTGCGTTTTTGTGCAGAAAGGCAGAGCAGTTAATGCTGTACATTTCTGCACAAAAAAAAACCGCATAAAAAAATGCACCAAAACCGCTCTGTGCGAGAGCAGCCTACACACAAGCAAGATAGAAACAGTGGTGCAGAGAAACCCCTCATCACAGAGTCAGGTGTGTACTTTACAATCCGGGAAAAGCCCACACTGATACTACAAAAGCACCAACATAACCTACAACCTAACCAATCACATCACCAGTAGTCAGTTCACCATCACATGAATACAGCACTGATTCAACACAGAAGTAAAATGATCCCTGAGAGCAGGGACTCACAGGAGACGTCATCTCTGATGGGAGTTGTTCTCTTCATCTTTTCTTTTCCATCTGGCCCAAACCTCCATGACGTCTTCCCTGATGAGTCGTTCCCTTCCATTTCTTTCTCTGTCCGGTACAGCATGCAGTGTCTTCTTCTCCCAGTCACTACTCGTCCCTGTAGAATTTACCACAAATACATCTTAGACTCCTCTCTTTTCCAGCACTTTCCTATCAATTCCCCAAAACAGCGTATGTTAGACCCTAAAAATTAGAAATTAAAACATGTCAGATAAGTGGCATATAAATAGGTAGACCCCCATTAGGTAGGTAAACAGGGCCTTCCTCCATGAATTTGGTAGGTAGACAGGGCCTACCCTTGTAATTAGCCCCCAGTAACTAGCCAGGTAGCTGGGGCTGCCCACAGTAACTAGCCAGGTAGCTGGGGCTGCCCCCAGTAACTAGCCGGGTAGCTGGGGCTGCCCACAGTAATCAGCCAGGTAGCTGGGGCTGCCCACAGTAATTTGCCAGGTAGGGCCAGTAATTAGTCTTTTGTATAGGTATGGGGTATACACAAGCCAAAATATAAAATTGCTCCAATTGAGGCACACTAATGGTATCGTCTGCGTATGGACCAATCTTCCATTTGGTCTAAATGCTTCATATACACTCACCGGCCACTTTATTAGGTACACCATGCTAGTAACGGGTTGGACCCCCTTTTGCCTTCAGAACTGCCTCAATTCTTCGTGGCATAGATTCCACAAGGTGTTGCAACGATGCTCAATTAGTACCAAGGGGCCCAAAGAGTGCCAAGAAAATATTCCCCACACCATGACACCACCACCACCAGCCTGAACCGTTGATACAAGGCAGGATGGATCCATGCTTTCATGTTGTTGACGCCAAATTCTGACCCTACCATCCGAATGTCGCAGCAGAAATCGAGACTCATCAGACCAGGCAACGTTTTTCCAATCTTCTACTGTCCAATTTCGATGAGCTTGGGCAAATTGGAGCCTCAGTTTCCTGTTCTTAGCTGAAAGGAGTGGCACCCGGTTTGGTCTTCTGCTGCTGTAGCCCATCTGCCTCAAAGTTCGCCGTACTGTGCGTTCAGAGATGCTCTTCTGCCTACCTTGGTTGTAACGGGTGGCTATTTGAGTCACTGTTGCCTTTCTATCAGCTCGAACCAGTCTGCCCATTCTCCTTTGACCTCTGGCATCAAAAAGGCATTTCCGCCCACAGGACTGCCGCTCACTGGATGTTTTTTCTTTTTCGGACCATTCTCTGTAAACCCTAGAGATGGTTGTGTGTGAAAATCCCAGGAGATCAGCAGTTTCTGAAATACTCAGACCAGCCCTTCTGGCACCAACAAATCACCTTTCTTCCCCATACTGATGCTCGGTTTGAACTGCAGGAGATTGTCTTGACCATGTCTACATGCCTAAATGCACTGAGTTGCCGCCATGTGATTGGCTGATTAGAAATTAAGTGTTAACGAGCAGTTGGACAGGTGTACCTAATAAAGTGGCCGGTGAGTGTATATCGTAGTGCAAACGTATAAGAAAAAGTAGAAAACTTTATTTAGATGACTATAATACAAGCGTTAAAAGTCCAAGAGACATACTTGCATATGAACGAGCCTAGTCCTTAGTGTGAGCCATGGCTTCTGGTATATTTCGAGAGCGTGGATTCATGCAGAGCATGTAGCAGAGTGAAAGCAGTCTTTCCAGGCTGGGCATAACACAAGGTGTGTTATGCCCAGCCTGGAAAGACTGCTTTCACTCTGCTACATGCTCTGCATGAATCCACGCTCTCGAAATATTCCAGAAGCCATGGCTCACACTAAGGACTAGGCTCGTTCATATGCAAGTATGTCTCTTGGACTTTTAACGCTTGTATTAGGGTCAGTAATTAGCCAGGCAGGGCCAGTATGTAGCCAGGCAGGGCCAGTATGTAGCCAGGCAGGGCCAGTATATTGGCAGGCAAGACCAGTATATAGGCAGGCAGGGCCAGTATATAGACAGGGCCACTTATAGTTAGACAGGGGCAGTATATAGGTAGACAGGGCTGGTATATAAGCAGACAGGGCTGGTATATAGGCAGACAGGGCAGTATATAGGTAGACAGGGCTGGTATATAGGCAGACAGGGCAGTATATAGGCAGACAGGGCAGTACATATGTAGACAGTGCAGCGTATAGGTAGACAGGGCAGTATATAGGCAGACAGGGCAGCATATAGGAAGACAGAGCAGCATATAGGTAGACAGGGCAGTATATAAGTAGACAGGGCAGCATATACTGTAGGTAGACAGGGAAGGATATAGGCAGACAGGGCAGTATATAGGTAGACAGGGCAGCATATAGGTAGACAGGGCAGCATATAGGCAGACAGGGCAGCATATAGGTAGACAGGGCAGCATATAGGCAGACAGGGCAGCATATAGGTAGACAGGGCAGCATATAGGTAGACAGGGCAGTATATAGGTAGGCAGGGCAGTATATAGGTAGACAGGGCAGTATATAGGTAGGCAGGGCAGTATATAGGTAGGCAGGGCAGTATATAGGTAGACAGGGCAGCATATAAGTAGACAGGGCAGTATATAGGTAGGCAGGGCAGTATATAAGTAGACAGGGCAGTATATAGGTAGACAGGGCAGTATATAGGTAGACAGGGCAGTATATAGGTAGGCAGGGCAGTATATAGGTAGACAGGGCAGTATATAAGCAGACAGGGCAGTATATAGGTAGGCAGGGCAGTATATAGGTAGACAGGGCAGTATATAAGTAGACAGGGCAGTATATAAGTAGACAGGGCAGTATATAGGTAGCCAGGGCAGTATATAGGTAGGCAGGGCAGTATATAGGTAGACAGGGCAGTATATAGGTAGACAGGGCAGTATATAGGTAGACAGGGCAGTATATAGGTAGACAGGGCAGTATATAGGTAGACAGGGCAGTATATAGGTAGGCAGGGCAGTATATAGGTAGACAGGGCAGTATATAGGTAGACAGGGCAGTATATAGGTAGACAGGGCAGTATATAGGTAGGCAGGGCAGTATATAGGTAGACAGGGCAGTATATAGGTAGACAGGGCAGTATATAAGTAGACAGGGCAGTATATAGGTAGACAGGGCAGTATATAGCCAGGCAGGGCAGTATATAGGAAGGCAGGGCTAATAGTATTAAAAAATAAAATAAAAACAATACTCACCTGATGTCTTTCCCTCCTCTTCTGTCTTCGCCCGGAGCGGCCGCTGGCAGCAGAGCGCGGGCCGCAGAGCAGGCGCGCGATGACGTCATCACATCGCGCGCCTGCTCTGCGGCCTCTGGGGAGCTGAACAGACGTGATCAGTAGATCCCAGCTGTTCAGCCTCTGTAGTGGCCTGACACAGACCCTGGTTCCGTCGATCTGTTTCGTGAGTAGTTACAGCCACTACAAGTCGTTCACTAGTCCACCCCTCTATGCCTAGTTTCCCACTGTGAGCTCAAATAATTAAATCCCAGACATTTCTTTATTTCGTTCTATTATAATTGTTCTTGTGTTTTTCTCCTACAGTATTCTAGTCCAAAACTGTATATTTCTTGCATTTACTTTGCCCACTGTTAGAGCAACAAGGAGTTAAATCAGCTAGTAACCTGATTAGATAAGTGGCTCAGCCATGTCAGCCAATCAGGGGAGCTCTCTTTGCAGCCTCAGAATAACAGTCTGAGCTGGAAAGTTCCAGAAGAAAGGAGTGAAGCACTAGACTCCACAAAGAGCACATCTCATCTCTCCTGGCTGCGGCCTAGTATCTTTTCAGCTTCTAAATTCAACCTGTATCCAGAAAGCAACAAGGATTTCCACGGGGCTACTTCAGTTTCCAGTAGGACTACCCATATATATTATTTAGGAGCCTACTGTCCAGTCGGAATTGTGTTTGAGGGTCCCCCAACACTGACTTATTTTGTCCTGGCTTCCATGACAGAGGTCCATGCGTCTTCCACCAGTAATCAGTGTGCGTTGGAAGCATCAAGTTCCCAAGTCTCAAGCTCAGTATCTTCTCACCCGTGCCTCGTTCAGCTGAAGGCCTCACCCCTCTGGATCAGGTCTGTAACAATTCTTTACTACCCTACTACTACTCCCAACGTCTCCAGATTCTAAAACTACTACTTCCAGAGCATACCTGCATCTCTCCTACAAGTACTAAAGTGCTCATACAGCTCAAAGACTCTGATTACTCCTTATTGCTCCTTAACAAAGCTGTATTTTACTGTGGCCTACCCACGAGAGACTATACCAGTATTAATCTGTATTATATCAACCTTTCCAGCTTCTAGTAAAGCAACTGTTACCCTCAAGCCTACGTTTGCAGTGACTGTCTCAGCTGTGGGCATTGTGTGGGGTTGGGTAGCAGGGAACATTCTTGCGGTCAGGCAGGGCCTGGGAACAAGGCCACCATATACCCTCGTGCCATACCATCACCCGTGACAACCTTAAAGGCCCTCTGTCCCAGTCACCCGGCTTGTCGCACCTCGGCCACTGCTTGTACCGCGCGGTGCAGGCTGCCGTGATGGCTGCATGGCCGGGTCACAGACCCAGCCATGCAGTCGTGTGGCGAGGGGGGCCTGTCGGTCCCCTGCCACAGGGGTCCGGTCGCTGATGCGACCATTGCGGCCCCTGACTGGCGCCGGGACTCGGGGCCCGCCGGGCGGGAAACACCCGGTTTGTCCTATGGGCAGTCCGGGCCTGATCCTACCCTACAACGAACGTGTATGGCTCCTAATTGCACAATGGTAAATGATGTACTGTTCCATAAATCAATATGTCACCAAAATAAGAAGAACAGGCATCACCCAAAATATTTTATTACTAAAAAAAATAAAAACAATATATAAACTAAAAACATGACTGGAGGAATGAAAAATAAAAAGAGAAAGTAGGAGAAGAAAAGAATTGGTGAATAAATTTATAGGCATTGAAGTCCTGGAATGTTTAGTATGTACAGTATGCTGTACAGTTCCATACCCTGTCTTCTGAACTGTCATGAAACAACGAGGCCCTGGTCACGACCTTCTGGGAGGGACTGGCCAGTTGCATCAAAGATGACTTAGCAGGGCGTGACCTGCCCACCAGTCTGAATCCTCATCACCCTGGCCACCCGCATTGAAGTTCGCTTCGCAGAGCGTCGACAGGAGGTTCGACAATAGCGTGAAGCTTCCTGACCCCACAGAATTCCCCACCTGGCACCCGTTTTTCAGCGGCCTCTTCAAACCCTCTCTACTGCTTCTCGAGAAGAGCCTTTGAAGGTCTGCCGAGCCCATATATCTGAGGAAGAAAAGGCCCACAGGAGGAATATGGGCCTGTGCCTCTACTGTGGGTCCCCTGAACATCTACTGAGAGATTGCCAGGTTTCATGGGAGAGGCAAACCAGGGTGAGGAATCTACCTCTCCACCCTTGACCATGTCAGTCAACTTAATCCTTCCACCCTTCCTGAGTCTTCAAGTGGCCGCCTTCGTGGACTCCGGTTAGGCGGGTAACTTCATCCAACCCGCTCTGGTCACCAAATTCCATCTGCCGGTGGTTCCTCTGAGCCAGCCTCTCTCTGTCTCTTCTGTGAATGGGCAGGTCCTCTTTAGTCAAACATGAAAGACAGTCCAAACAATAATATTTTGTATCAATGATACTTTCCTTTTTACTCAAATTGATTTGTGACCCATAAATTTCATGGTATATTCAAGCAAATATATGCAATCACGGAGTAAAAACCTATGACGTATTATGCAAAAAAGGTAAAGTCCTTGAAATATACATAGTAACACTTAGCTTGTCTTCTTTATATTAAAGTCCTCCAAAGGTGTAGACAGGTATGATCCACAATTAGTATTTGCAGGTCCTCTCTTGTAACATTCGGCATTGCATGCAGCCTCTCACTATGCGCCTTAGGATTTTGCATCAGGAGCAGATTTCCTTCCTTGTATTTCCCTGCACCTCTAGTACTTTTCTTCTGGAACTCCCCTGGTTAGGTAGGCACAATCATAACCTTGATTGGAATTCTGGAAGTCACACACTGGAGCAACCGATGCCACTCCACCTGCATCTTGTTTCCTCATCCTCCTCGTCTTGTGGGTACCTTGATTCTTCGTCCGGCTGCTTCTACTCTCCCCAGACTCCCCATGCACTACTGGGAAATTGGACGTCTTTTGCAAGAAACAGGCTGAGTCTCTACCTCCTCACTGCCCTATGATTGTCCTATTGGGCTCCAGCCTGGCACTACTCCTCCTCGGGGTAGCGTATATGCACTGTCATGGCCCAAAAATGAAGCTATGTCAGCATACATCCAGGGGAATCTGGCAGAGGGCTCCATCCACAAGCCATCCTCTCCCATGAGGGGCAGGATATTTCTTTGTTGAGAAGAAGGATGAGTCCTTGCGTTTTTGCCTGGACTATCGGGGTCTTAACAAGATCACCATCAAGAACCGCTACCTGCTGCCGCTAATTTCAGAACTGTTTGATAGAATCCAGGGGGCCACAGTCTTATCCAAACTTGACCTCTGGGGCGCCTAGAACTTTATCCACATCTGCTGGGGGGATGAATGGCAGACTGCATTTAACACCCTTGACAGCCATTTTGAATATTTGGTCATGCTCTTTGGTCTCTGTAACGCCCCGGCCGTGTTTCAAGAGTTGGTGAATGACATCTTTTGAGACCTTCTATATGACTGTGTCCTGTGTCCTGGTTGACATTCTGGTCTACTCCCTGGATCTCGAATCTCATCGGACCCACGTCTGTCAGGTTCTCACCCACTTTCGGCGTAACCATCTGTATGCCAAACTGGAGAAGTGCTTATTCGAGTGTCACAGTCTGTCATTTCTGAGGTACATTGTCTCTGCACAAGGTCTCAAGATGTTCCCAGAAAAATTAACAGCGGTGCTCAAGTGGCCATCTCCTGTCGGCCTCCGGGTGATTCAGCGTTTCATCGGCTTTGCTAATTATTATCACCAATTTATCTCACACTTCTCCACTCTTGTGACTCCTATTATCTCTCTTACCAAGAAGGGAAACAATCCTCATCTATGGACCTTCAAAGCTGAAGAGGCGTTTAACAGGCTGAAATCCGCCTTCGCCTGCGCTCCCATGCTCCACCGCCTGGATATGGAGAGACCATTCCATCTGGAAGTTGACGTGTCCTCTGTCGGTGCCAGAGCTGACCTTTTGCAGAAATCCGTCAAGGATAAATTTCTTACCTGTGGCTTCTTTTCCAGTACCTTCTCTCTGACTGAGAAGAGCGATGCCATCTTCTTTACCTGCAGACGGCTCATCGCTTGAACCCTCGTCAGGCCCACTGATCATTGTTCTTCTCCCAGTTCAACTTTAATCTTTACTTTCATCCAGCTGTCAAAAAAGTTAAGGCTGATGCATTATCCAGAGCTTTGGGTGTCGTCAATGTTGCAAGATGTTAAAGACTTTGTGGCCGCCTATCTCAATTGTGCCTGGAATAAGAACTCCTGTCTGCGACCCGTTTGTTTCCTGTTGCCCCTACTGGTGCAGCACATCTTTCGTTTACATGGGATGCCTACAAACATCGTCTCAGATAGAGGAGTAAAGTTTACCTCTCGCTTTTGGCGTGCCCTGTGATTCCTTATGCAAATTAAACTGGATTTCTCATCAGCCTACCATTCTCAGTCCAGTGGCCAAGTGGAACGAGTCAACCAGATCCTGGTGAATTATCTGTGCCAATTTGCTTCAGCACGTCAAGATGACTTGATGCCTCTGCTGTTCTGGGCAGAGTTCACTTATAATAACCATCCCAGTGAATCCTCCGGGAAGTTTCCCTTCTACATGGTATTTGGACAGTACCCTCATCTTCCTCTGCCACTCCCCACTTCCTAGGAAGTTCCTGCAGCTGATGATCTAGTACATGACTTGTTTCAAATTTGGCTACTTGCCCATCAAAGCCTACTCCAAGCTTCTGCTTGTTTAAACAAACAAGTTGACAAGAGACGTAGAGCACCTCCCGCTTACCAACTTGGGGATAAAGTCTGTCTCTCTTCCAAGGACATCCGCCTCCGAGTGCCTAGTTTGAAGTTTGTGTCACGCTACCTTGGTCCTTTCTCTATCCTACATCGGATCAACCCAGTATGTTACAAACTTTGCCTACCTCCCTCCCTCCACATCCCCAATTCTTTTCATGTGTCTCTTCTGAAGCTGTTAATTCTTAATTGGTACTCGCACAAGCTGGTTTCTCCTGCCACACCTCCCAGTACCAAGAATGCCTATGAGGTAAAGGAAATCCTTGATATGAAGTGTTCCAAACCTATTATCTCATTGACTGGAAAGGCTTTGGTCCTGAGGAGAAGTCCTGGGAGCTGCAAGAAAACATCAATGCTCCCACTTTTATCCAACGTTTTCACAGACTTTTGTTTCATGGTAGGAGGGGCACTAAGGGGGGTACTGTAATGGCACATGCCACAGGAATGCCCGCTCCCAGCTGCCGTCAAGATGGTCTCATCCTGTTCCCTCCTTGACCGATGCATTTCTCTGCTTCCTCTTGTTATGAGTTGCACCTTCCTCTGCCAGCCTCTAGTTCTCCTGGATTTAAAGGGCCAGTGCGCAGCAAATAATTCTTTCTCTACCAATGCCCTTTGGGCAGGGGCTTTTTAGGGATTCCCCTTCTTGCTGTCTGTGCCCAGTTGTTGGTGTCCATTCCCTAGTGACGTTCTGTTGTGCGTTCTCTAGCAAAACCTACCTACTCTACCATCTGCTAACCCTACCTCTGTCTAGCCTGTCTGACTTCCACCTGCTTTGTGCTGTTCCTGCCCATGCCTGTCCATCCAATTTGCTGCTCCATGTTCCGGCCCATTCCGGTGTTCCACACCTCCTGCTTCGGCTCACCGCTAGGACCTGCGTCGGGGGTAGTGACTGGGGGTTTCCCTGCAGCACAGACCGCTCGGCCTTGTGGTGGGCTCCAGTGAAGACAAGGGAACTCTTAGACTCCGCTCTCCGGCATAGGCTACACCAACTCTACGTGGTGAACAGCGGCTCCACCTTACTCTACGCTGAGCATCGTGACAATACTTAGGACCAAGTGACAGTTGTCTGTATAGCTGTGGCCAGGAATATGAGGGCGAGATCAGGACATCAGGAACAATGGATTACAGACCAGCAGACGTGAAAGCGGACTTGGGACTAGGTACTGGATGGCAAGACACACGAGGACAATGGACACAGCAAACTCAGGATGGGATGCAGATACCAGGACAGGATACCAGGAAGCAGGAGACTTGTGGACTACAGGTACTAGCAGACTTAGGGCACATGATTATGAAATCCATGGGCACAGGCAGAGGCGAAACCAGACAGACCAAGGTCAGGAACCAGGCAGGTGACAAGAACAGGATAGGGTCACAGGAACACGGAATCACTGGATCACAGAAACACCGGAACACGGAATCTTGGGAACACAGAGGAGACTACTGCAGAACACCTAGCACTTCAACACCAATACTCAGGCCCAGGTTGGTGGAAGTAGCTGAGTTTTATACCTAAGCCTGATAGGTGATGAGCTACAGCTGGGAGATTGCTCAGAGGCAGGCGTTTACTGTCACCTTGCTGGATGATAACAGAAGTCAGATCAAAAGCCAGATTCCAATCGCCAGGATCAAAAGCAAAGTTGTTGTCAGATGGGAGGCAAGGGGATTTACAGATCGTGACATATATTTAACTGCTACTTTTTGCTTATAAAAAATAAATTAAAAAATGGAAAACCAGACTAGTTTTTTAAGCAATTTTCATTCCTATTATTAAAAAAAATCTAATGTTAAAATTACATTAAAAAAGTCTTATATTTCACAGAAAAAAAGGTAAAACAATTAATAGAACTGAGCGTGAGAGCGTTATAGCATTCAAATGCACATGTACTAAAGAAATTAAAATGAACTTGATTAGGAAGAGTGGTAAAAGGCTCAGTACGGAACTGTGAATATGTGAAAATAATTTTTTTCATTGACTTAAAATTTCATAAAGTTGGTCAGTTTAAATAAGAATGCAAAACTTATTGTAGCTAGGCTACTTTTAACACGAATAGACTTGCTGGCACGCCCACTGGGAATTTGTCAAAATGTGCAATCAACGTTTATGTCTTAAATATATTTAACTAATTTCTTTTGTGATTTGTAAAATGGTGTTGAGCTTCATAAAACTATCTTCTGTTACATCCTAAGAAAGGGGCTATGTTTTTATTGGATTGGCAAAGAGATCCATGGTACAAAAAAGGTTAAGAATACCATGTTCTAAAGTAGTGTAACGGCCGGGAGGAAGTGGATCCACTGGACCGCCGCAAACGATGGTACAGGCCACGCCACACAGCGGAGTCTAAGTGGGTCCCGGTATTCACCAGAGCCCACCGCAATGCAAGATGGACTTGCTGCGGCGAGATTTCACCAGGTCGCTACCCCTGAGGTGACTAGCTTGCAGAGGCAGCCGAGGTGTGCGGGGTCCAAGGGTCAGGCAAAAGTGGGCGACATGTTGAGGGGATTTACGGCTGTTTTCTGGCGTAACCTGCGCCTCACCGGCCCGAATCCGCTGTCGGACGCAGGGATGCGGTGTTAGGCGCAGCCTCACATGAAGGGGCGTGCAATGGGCGCCGTGTGGGGGCGTTGGGGGCATGTCGATCGGGGTCGGCAAAGTGCGGCGATTGCGCGCTCACCAGCCCCGACGCGACCTGGTTGATTTGGTCAAATGATCGGGGGAGGGAAGTAAAGCGAGAACAGAACATGAGGGGAAAACATATAAAAAGATCGCAAGAGAAATCTCATTGGCTCTAGCCCGTGCGGCATGGAGTATGTTTCCCCAAAAAAAATCCCCTTTTAAAAAGGCGTAAAACTTTATCTAAAAAAAGAGCCAACCTTATTTAGTAAAAAAAAAAAAAAACACTTACCAAAATCTAGAACCCCAAAAAATCGGGGAATTGGGATTTTTGGGAAATTCCCGGAAAAATACAGTAATTCAAATTTGAAAGCTCTTTCATTGGTGGCAAAAAACCAGCCAATCAGAATAGGAGCGACAGTGAACCCTTAAAACCTTGGAGAAGTATTGCCAAAAGGGCGGGACGTTCAAAATACAAAAAAAAGGCAGAAAAAGGTGATTGGTTAGCTAGGGGGGGGTTGGCTACCCGGGCCAATAGAGCGAGCTATTTGTCCATTGAGTAAAAGGGAGAGATCGGGGCAATGAAATCTTGCTTCAGCGCCGTGCGGCAGAAGTATGCTGAAAAAAATCATTTTTATTAGTGTAAATATGATCTAAAAAGGCAAAACCCTTCTATAAAATAAATCAATCAAATCCCTCCAAGCTTTTGGTCGTGAGACCGGGCTAATAGGAATTGGGATATAGAGTTTCCCGGGAAATACGTAATTAAATTCTGTAAGCGTTTTCTTGGGTGGGGAAAAAAAACCAATCAATCAAAATAGGGCGACAGTGACCCATTTTAAGCTATGGAAAAATATGGGACCAATCACAGGAAAGGCGGGACAGTTCAAAAAAGTAAAAAGGCAGGAAAGAGTGATTTAAAAGTAGGGGGGGCTCGGCTTTTCGGAAATCAGAGCACATACTTGTCCCATTGTAGTTAGGGCCCAGATCGGGGCAATAAAATCTGTTCTCAGCCCCGTGCGGCTGGAGTATGTTTAAAAAAAATATTTTTTATTGGGTGAAAAAATATGATCTGAAAAAGAGCTAAAAAACCTTCTATAAATAAAATAAAAAAATCACAAACAGCGGTTTTTTTGCCAGCCCGGCGCAAATTTGGGGAAATTGAAATAGGAAAATTTTCCCGGGAAATACAGTAATTCAAATTTTTAAGCTCTTCTTATTGGTGGAAAAAACCCAACCAACAGAATGGGAGGGGACAGTGACCCATTTTAAGCTTGGGAAAAGTATGGCCCAAAAAAAATGAAAAGGGGGGACAGTTCAAAATACAATAAAAAAGGCGAAAAAGAGCTGATTGGTTGAGAAAAAAGGGGGCAGATATGAATCCCCCCAAATTATGTAGTGATCATTTCAAAATCGAGAAAGAAGGGGCCCAAAAATTTTATTAGTCTTTGGGAAATATTTAGTATGGTTGGTTGGGGGAAGAGGGGCTCGTCCAAAGTTAGCAATCAGCGGTGGCTCCTTTCAAAAGTTCTATGGGGAAAAAAATGCAGAGCGAGTCTTTTTGGGATTGGCAAGAAAAAGGGGCGAGTTTTGGCCCAAGGGGAGAGCGGCGACGCTCTTATGGGTTTTCTAATGCAATCTGTAATAAAACTGTACATGGCCGAAATAAAATTATTATACTCCCGAAATTGTACCGATGCTATTAAAATGAAAAATAAAATTGGGGGGTAACGAAAAAAAAAAAAACATATTTTAAATTCACTAAATTCATTTTTTTCTTTTATTTTTTGTTAGCCCCTGAAAAATGTATGGGTGAACGAAAATAAAGAAATAAAAAAAGAATTTATTTAATTAATTTTTTTTTTTTTTTTTACCCCCCTATTATTGTTAAATTTTTTTGCTCGGTACAAACTTCGGGAAGTATTTAAATTTTTTTTCGGCCCCTGTACAGTTTTATTAAAAATTGCATTAGAAAACCCATAAAAGCTAGCTCGCTCTCCCCTTGGTCCAAATAACCCCCCCTTTTAACTTTGCCCAATCACAAACAGAGCTCGCTCTGCATTTCTTTTCCCCCTAGAAGTCTATGAGAAGGGATCACGCTGATTGGCTAAGCTAACGAGCCCCTCTTTTCCCCCAACCAATCACATCTAGAATATTTCCCATAGACAGTAATAAATTTTAGGGGCCCTTTTACGCGCCCTTCTTTCTCCATTTAAAATAACACTACAATGATTGGTGGATTCTTTCTGCCCCTGGGCCAACCCAATCGCCTTTTCTGCCTTTTTACTGTATTTTGAACTGTCCGCCTTTTCATTTGATTGGTCCCTAATTCTCCAAGTTTAAGGGTCCCTGCGCTCCTATTCTGAAATTGGCCAGGATTGCAAGTCCCCGGTAGCTCAACCCAATCAGCTCTTTTTGCCCTTTTTTTTATTTTTTTAAAGTCCCGCCTTGATTTTGATTGGTCAATACTTTCCATAGGTTATAATGGTTCCGTCGCTCCCATTTGATTGCTGGTTTTCTGCCGCCAATGAGAATGCTTTTCAGAATTTGAATTACTTATTTCCCCGGGAATTTTCAATACCAAAATTCCCGAGTTTTCGGCGTTCTAGATTTTTGGGGAAAATGATTTTATTTTGTATTTTTTTGAAAGGGTTTTAGCTCTTTTTTTAGAGAATTTTTTCACCTAATAAAGGGATTTTTTTATTATCTCCGCACGGAATCCTTTAAAGTTTCTCGCTGTTTTCCCGCCCGTCTCGAATTGGAAACATGTAGGGGGCAGTCCGCACTGCCCCCTGACCCCACACTGCGCCCCACACACTGGCGAGGCACGGTAACTTTTCCCCCCCCATGTATGAGGCCCCCTCGGGGGCGAATGGGCCAGTCCCCCCGCCCCCTAAGTCCCCCCCCTGCGCCTACACTGGTGAGGCGCCGGCCTTTTACAGGCATGTATATCGCACTACATTTTGGGGGGAATCTTAGGCGCGTCCCGCACTGCGCCCCACACACTGGCGAGGGCGGGGGGACTTTCACCGCATGTATGAGCGACCTCGGCACCGACATAATTTAGGCGCAAATTTTCCCCCGAAAACTGGCAGAAACATGCGCTCCGACGTGGCGAGAATGATACATGTCACCCGTAGTCGGAGACAGGCAGGCAGGTCAAGGCAGGCGGCGAAAGTTTGTGATCGGAGGCAGAGAGCCAAAGGTTCGGTACACGGGAATCACAAATGAAGCTGCGGAACGCTTTCTCAGTAGGGATAGGCGTAAGGGTCTAACAGGGTCATGTGGGAGGTGAAGCCTTTATATGGACCGGGTAGCAATCCCCCAAATTTAAATTGGGGCCCTTTTTAAATCTGAGCGAGCCGGCGCCGCGCGCGCCCTAAGGAATGGGGACGCACCCACCGGGGGCAGAGGATGGGGAAAAAAACAGGACCGGCGGGGTTAGTACACCCCGGGGAAGAGTGGCCCTGGGGCCCATAGTTTGGCCGCAGCGCCACTCCCCTCGGTACCGGGGGCAAAACAGGGTCACGAATCCACTGAAACAAAAAAGTATACCCAGGGCATGGGAAACACCAACGAACCAGCTGGACTTTCATTCACTGGATTTAGTAAAGTGGAGGACAAGTTTTAAGTGATTGATGACTTTTTTTTGCTGTTGGAAAGTGAAATAAACCAAGATTTTAAAATATTGAAGTTCAATACTTATTGTTTATTTTCTCTTTCAAAGACAACTTGAAATGCCATAATGGAAATTTTCAGGAGCACAATATCAAAAAAGAAAAAAAAAAGTGAAAATGAGAAGGGTGCTAAGTTAATGGCCATGTACTTTAAGGACCTGCTGTGGAACAAGAAACATGGCAGGAAGTCTACACCTGGTCATGGCTGGTTTGTGAGTCCTTGTTCTTGATTCTGATTCTTATTTTATTATGGTTCTAGTAAAAGTTAAGTTTTAGTGAGATATCGGTTTTCCTTTGATAATTGTTTTTTGAATATTTCTATTTGTGACCTTGGTTGTTTTCTTTTCCCATGTACTCGCAGAAAGAAACAAACAGCTACTGATGACAATGTTTTTTCTCAAACTTCAGGAGAAGGTTCACATCCTGAAAGCTAGAGTTTTTCAGATTCAGAAGGAGGTTCTCCATCTAGCGATGAACCACAAACATCAAGAAGTTTGCTCTCTACAGTACAATCTGAAGTATTTTGTGCTAATACTTCTATTGAAAGAGAACAAACAGAACTTAAAACCACCAATGCAGTTACAATAAGGGCATCACATGGGCATGACGCTACCATGAAGGCTGTACTTGCTGAAAATATTACTGATGTGATGATTATTCAGAAGAATTTCCCCAATGTTCAAAGGAGGTGAAAGATGTCAACAACTTTAAAGATATTGCATTTTGACCTAATTCAATGAACATTTGAATTGGAGATTGCATTCTTTTTCAAGGACCACAGCCTCCGTCAGCTTCAGATTTTTGTGGGGCCCCCCCTAGACATTGAAAAAACCCCTTTTTTTATCGATCTTGGTTATTTTTTGCTCCAAACAAAAGGCAGGGACCTAGGAGAAGGCTCATACTCTTTTTTTCTTTTTAAATAAGTGTTCCCTTTTCTTTGTTTTTAAAATTGGTTGATCCCAACCCAAAATCTAAACTTAGAACTGAAAGCATTAACAGTTGGCAACATGTTGGAGATTACATTTCATCTCATGAATTGTCCGTAGAATATGTAAAATCATGTCGTATGTGGATTGATGCAGAGAACAACCTTAAAAAATACAGGCATTGATAAAGATTTTCAATCCCAGATTACCAAAGAGCATAATTGCTGGAGAGAAGTGTTACGGCAGTTACATGTTATGGCAGTTACTGTATATCTGGCAACCAATAATTTGGCTTTTCGGAGATCTTCAAATAAATTATGAGTGTTTCCTTGAACTTAACCAACTTCTAGGCAAATTTGAGCCAGTGAAGAGAGGTCACTTAAAGGGGTCACTACATTGATTCAACTTACTTCAGTCCTATTTTCTAGGTTTCATTTTAAATTCAGGGGCGTGTTTAATGGTTTCCACTAGGCTGCAGTAGAAGCCAGGTCTGTAGCTATAGCAACCAGTGCTGTCAGCCTATCAGGAGAGATCAAACTGGTCTGTAGCTAAAGCGACTTGAGGAGCTGATGCAGCCCATACAAGAGGGGATATCTAGGAATAGGTAGGACACTGTTAATGGACACATATTGAAGTGACTTGTTTTTGCAAGATCGTTAACATAAAAAGAAATTCTTGTAGCGAGACAACCCCTTTAACTTCACAGAAGATCCATTCGCATTATTGTGGAAAAAAAATTAAAAATGATAATAATTAATTTAATGGCCTCTCGGGTGAAAAATTGTATTTTAGAAAAGGCCAGGGGAGCAAAGTACTTTTCTGTAATGTTGGACTGCCCGCAGGATGCACGTCATACAGAGCAGCTATCCTACACATTAACTTTTGTTAATATTGATGATGAACATGTTGAAATAAGTGAATGCTTCATTGGCTACCATCTTGTGAGTCATACATCTGGCAAAAGTCTTGTTAATCTCCTTTTAGAGGAAATGTCAAAATGTGGCTTTGATATGCACAGTTGTCGAGGACAAGGTTATAATAATGGTATCAACATAATTGGCCTGAACAAAGGAATGCAGTCAAGGATCTTAGAGCAATATCGTTGTAACCCATGTGGTTGCCATAGTTTAAATTTAGTTGTAGGTGATGCTGCAAAGTCCTCTATAATATTTGTTAATCTTTTTGGTGTTTTACACAAACTTTATAATCTTTGCCTCATCCTCCAAACGATGGTGTATTATAAGTGACCATGTCAAGCACCTCAACCTGAAGAAAGTGTGTGCAGAGCTGAGAGCTTGAAAGCAGTAAGTTATCAGTGTTGTGAAATTCATGAGGCTGTCTTAGATGTTGAACAAAATATTGATGACTCCACTCTTCGTTAATGGTAGAAGACTCCAGTTTTCTTGTCACTCTTATCAATTGGTATGATCTTTTTTTTCAAGTGCACATTGTAAGCAAATCCATGCAGCTCAGAGATATGGAGCAAACACAATGTGATTTGCTCAAGAATTGTTCTGCATTCGTAAAAAAATATCGGGATTCCGGCTATGAATCTGCAAAGATAGGTGCCACAGAAATTGCTTTAAACCCTTAACGACCATGGATGTATGAGTACGTCCTAGGATCGCTAAGGGGCATTGTAGCGGGATTGCACGGGATGGAGCCAGCGCCACTGGTTGCGATGAGCTCTGATTGGTTGCTATGGGCTCTGATTGGTTGCGATGAGCTCTGATTGGTTGCTATGAGCTCTGATTGGTTGCTATGGGCTCTGATAGCTTTCTACGGGCTCTGATTGGTTGTTATGAGCTCTGATTGGTTGCTATGAGCTTTGATTGGTTGCTATGGGCTCTGATTGGTTGCTATGAGCTCTGATTGGCTGCTATGGGCAACAAAGACAGTCTCACTGCTAGACAGTTTTCATACATAAGACCCTAGAGTCACGGGATGCATAGTGTAGTGCCCTCCAAAATCTGCAAAATACGACACCCCTTTTTTTACACAACACACCCCTTTTCGCAACCCAGCATTTCTGTACACTGTATAGCCTATGCAATGTTCAGGAAAGCTGGATGATGTCATATCAATCAGCTCGTTTCCAGAGCCAAAGAGGGCGTGAGGCAGTAAGATGGGCATGAGGAGGCAAACACGCAGCAATGAGTAGGCAGGGAGAGGGACACAAATTCTTTGTGAGGCCAGGAGCGAGCAGCACTCATCCATTAGGCTATGCTCGCTTTCGACTGCATTGTCTTGCTGCGGCCTGACCGCGTCTTCCAGAAGTTCTGGGAAGGTTGATAAGAATGGATTAAATAACTTGATAATTGTGTAAATCGAAGGTTTTCGAGGAAGAAAATAGGGAAAAAAAATCTGAAGTGTGGTTTTTATTGGTACCAATGTGAGATAGATGCGACTTTTTAATCACTTTTTTTTCCCCAAATTTTGGAAAAGAAAAAGAAACCCCTAAATTTTTTTTCTTTTGGAATTTTATTTTTTCTACAGGTTTAGCATATGGGGTAATATATTTATATATATATATATAATATATATTAAATATAAAAATATTTTATATATATATATATATTATATATAAACAAATGTGTTGGTGTTACTAGGTCGGACCTCTGTAACCCCTTGTTCCCCACCATCCAAAAGTGCCCTTTGGTGCTTCCCAAACCTTTTGGAGCCCAAGAGAAAGAACGCCCCTTTGGGGTAAAGACAGGGGGTCGATTTTTTTTTCGACAAAGTTGAAACGGCAAGGGTTTTATGGTATCGAAATTTTTTTTTTCCCGATCGCGATAATTAAGGTAAAAAACTGAGCATCTCTATTAAGATCGCGCCTTTTTTTTGGCGCTTTTCCCGTAATTTTTTGGGGGGCCAGCAAATCAGATTACAGAAAAGAGCAGGGTGAATGTGTGGCGACGTCTGACTTTTAAAGTGTATGGTTCGTTTTTGGCTGGAAAAATCACATGCCCTCGTTTTCATAGAACACCCTTTTCCTGTTTAAAAGCTCAGGTCTCCAGCTCTCTAGGATGCCTGCGCTCTGCCTGGGGGGCCCCCAAACAGCTCAGGAAATTAGTCTATTTCTGCCAGAAAACCCCCTCTACTATGAGCTGTGATCCTTCCAATTTAGTTAGATTAGATTTAAAACATTTTATGTAGTTAGCAGGAATTTTAAAGCAAACACACTACCCAAAAATTTCATGGCAGAGGGGAGTGGGGAGGGGGGGGGGGGCCCCCCCCCGGGGGCAACACAAAAAAGTCTATCTATAAAAAAAATTTGGGATAAAGTTCACCAAGACTTAGTGTAGACATTGTAGTGGAATATCTTTATTTTTTAACTTTTCTATTGAAATATTTCCCGGGTATTTGGGGAGCCTGAACTTTTATTGGATACACATCATTTCTGTAACTGCAGGTCTCTTTGTTAGGTGCAAAAATCCACTTTTATTTTCAATAATTTCAGATAGGTGTTCATTTTTAATTTTACCCATTACACCCCGTGACTGTTTATATTCCACCTTGCGTTAAATTACAATCCACAATTTGAGTCGCACAGGGTTTTTTGTTGCCAAAAAACCGGTTCAAAAAAAAAAACATAACAGTTAAAGTTTTTTTTTTTTTTTGCGCACCCAGCATTGTTCATTGGGCGCGCATCCCCGTAAATCTTAAAACACAATTTTTAAACTCAAACCCGGGCCCCTTTATTAGGTAAACCTGTCCAAAGCTCGGGTTTAACACTTAATTTTTCAATCAGCCAAAACACATGGCGGCAACCAGTGCATTTAGGCATGTAGACATGTCAGACACCCTGCTTAAACCCAGCATCAGTATGGGGGAAAAAAGGTTATTTTAGTGCCCTTTTTAAAGGGGCATGGTTTTTGGTGCCGAAGGGTGGTTGAGTTTTCAGAAAAATGCTGATCTCCCCGGGGTTTTCAGCACAAAAAACCCTCTCTAGGGTTTTTAGAGAATGGTCCGAAAAAAAAAAAAAACATCCAGTGAGCGGCATTTTCCCTTTGGGGGGAAATGCCTTGTTTATGCCAAAGGCCGAGCTGATAGAAACAACAGTGACTCAAAACCCCCCGTTTACAACCAAGGTAGGCAGAAGAGCAAACTCTGAACCACAGTACAGGAACTTTGGCGAAAAGGGGACAGCACAGAAGACCACACCGTTTGCCACCCTTTTTACTAAGAACAGGGAAAATGGGGCCCAAAATTTTTCCCCAAACCATCGAAATTGGGCAGTAGAAATTGGAAAAACGTTGCCCCGGGTTTAGAGCTCGATTTCTGCTGCGACATTCGGATGGTAGGGGCAGAATTTGGGGGTCAACAACATGAAAACATGGATCCATCCTGCCTTTTATCAACGGTTCAGGGTGGTGGGGGGTGGGTCATGGTGTGGGGAATATTTTTTTGGCCTCTTTGGGCCCCTTGGTACCAAATTGGCATCGTTTTTCAACCCTTGTGGAATCATCCCCGAAAATTGAGGGGAGTTCTGAAGGGAAAAGGGGTCCAAAACCCCTTACTACATGGGTGTACCCAATAAATGGCCCGGGTGAGTGTAATTCACCACAGGTGAATTTAAAGGTCAAAAAATACCGTTTTTTTAATCAAAACATAACAAAACGTGTTTTTTTTTACTTTTGCACACCCCGGTTTGTTCTTGACGCAGCATCCAGTAAATCTTAAAACAGCCAAATTTATATTTACCACAGGTAATTGAAAGGTTCTGTACTTTTTTAAACCAAGTTTTCCTAAAAGTAGACGTATCCATTTGACTGTTGTGATTTAATTTCAGCTTCTCCAGCCTTTTTTGGGTGTAATAATAAAGGGTGTTGTTCCCCCCTTTCCCACCCCTTAACTTTAAGGTAATCGCCCATAATCATGCCACTACAAAAAACCTTACGATAGCGGCCGACTATCGACATCGCCCCGATCCGATACCAACGCAATCGCCAACACAGTAAAGACTCCATGACTGTGTGTGGAGCTTCAAAAACATAATCATCATTACCAGAAATAGGGGATTGTATAATGGTCAAAGCATTCTTGTCAAATTGGCTCTCCCAGTAAAACCAGGTAAAAAAGGGTTTTATCAAGTCCGCATATAAGGGACTTTTAAGTGTGTCCAAAGGCAAGATGGGGTTTTCCCTGGGGGGGATTGGGAAACAATCTCCAGGAACATTCTTAAAAATTACAGTATGCACAAAATGTCTCAGAAAACTGAGGCTATTAGTTTTCCCCATCCGGCTGAGCAGAGTTTACTTACTTGCCAGTAGATGGCGGCTTTTTTTTTTTAGTGAATTTTATAAGGAAATGCTTCATGAAAATTGTCAACTACGCATCATTATTCTCACAGTGGGAAAAAAACTCAATAAAGATATCACAAAAAACACAATGCACTTAAATAAGACAAACATATAACATCTGTATTCTGCAAATGTCTCAATAAGGAATTGTTGAGACATAATTCTATAACCACGGATGCTATGTATCATCTAGAATATTCATGTGGCTTCTGTATGCCTATGAGAGGTGTAAGTAACCGATATTGCACATAACGGAATTAAGTGCATCAGGCCGTGAAATTGCCTTTTTCAGGACAGTACTGCAGAGCGACATGGCACCAAAATATCATGTAATAATCATACTAGGAGCTTAAGTAGTATATAAACTGCTGCAATGCAATTCTGTCTCTTTAAAGACTAACTATGGCAAAATGGGTTATACATAGAGTTTTTATTTTTGCATTGCTTTTTGTAGGATGGGTGTGTATTGAAATAAGCTCAAGACAAGGGCCAACAATTCAAAGAAATGTTCCTTAAAAATCAACACCCAACCCCCCAAAAAGAGTCTGAAAAAAAGGGGAGGAGTTTAAAATTGAGCCTTTCTACCAAAACCCGCAGATAGCTGTTTTGGGGGTTTTTGCCCCCCTTTCAGTGCAGAGCATCATGGTTTGTAATCTTTTACACACCTTCTTGGTGCCCTTACCTAATGAAAAATCACCCATCCT